>PVJL010003532.1:0-63387 GCA_004026885.1 Lyroderma lyra
GGTCCGTCTCTGCTCCCTTCCCTCTCCCCGACTCGCCCCTTTCTCACCAGCCTTCAGGTTTACTTGCGATTTGTGGATTTCTCAGCAGCCGGTTTGTCACTCAGGGTCCGCTTTCTTGGCTCCTGGACGGCCGTTCAATTGTGTTTTCTGGGAGAGGCTTTAGGAACCTCCTCTCCAGTCGCCATCTTGTCTTCTCTCCGCTGTGTCTCAATCTGGTTTTAATGGTGAGCGGGGGCTGCATTGGAAGGCTCTTTCATTTTATTTCAATTCAGATAACATCTACACCAGGCACTATAATAGGCCTTGATGGTCAGTGATGAGGAAGATAATTATTTGGAAGGGATAAAATAATGGTATATGAAACTAGTAATTATTCCTAAAAGTTTATCTGCACTGGAGAGATTCTTGGCTCTAAGGTGAATTATTGTCTAGACACAATGTAAACAGACAAATGCTATAGCACAACCACACACCCCATTGAAAGCCTACTGTGGAATCAGACCATCTACCCACACAAACAAACCACAAAAAGTGCTGAAACATTTCATCGTGTGTGTTTTAGCTGCCTCCAGAATTTATCCAGCCTGATACCAATTTGTCTGTTCTATCCTCCTGATCTTAGCATTCATCTGTCTAGTCTTCAGATTCCCAATTGACATGAGATATTGGTTTCTACTGCTTGGCTGAAGATCCCCAGATGCTCTTAGACAAAATTTTCTGGCTCAGAATTTCCTGGTCACTTCCTTTTGGAGAAAATTCTGGTATTTTTCCTTATGTTTTACAAGTCATGGATAGATGACACTACTGTCATATGCTGTTGCATCAGGAACACATGAAGCACCAGAACCAACCCTCCAGAAGAAGCTAGACACCAGACATATTTGAATCACTTTTTTATGCAAGATTTCATGATTGGGTCTCTGTTATCTTCCTACAGACATTCTTTTACTCAAAACAGTGTGTTCCGCAATGAAACACTGCTTGTCATCCCCTAAATACCTCAACTGCTCTTGTACTTCTGGATATTGGAAGGTTTTCTAGGGATTCCTATATGTGCTTCCAAGGCAGCTCAAGTAGCATTTCCTCCTAAAAGCAGTCTGGCATCCTTATACCAAAGGAGGTAATCCTTACCTGAGAACCCACCCACATCAGTTAATATTTAATCATTCTTTCACATCTTGTTTGTTTTTGAAATGCACTAAGAGTTCTAAACAGTCCTAGGCAGCACCTTGTTTATCTTTAAATTTCTGGTGCTCAGGACAGAGCCTGGAATGAAGTGCATGCTTCCTTAAGTGTGGATTGAGGATGTGAATGCATTCATAACAGTGGCTCCTTCACTGTTAAATGTCACATTCTTGGAACTGTTCATGGGCTAGGTTTAGATTCATAAATAGTTTTATTATTTTTTTATAATTCCATTGTGTTCTGCTGCTGCTGTCTGCTTTTCTTAGGTTTTCATTAAGAATAAATATTAAATATTTGAATATTTTCCCTGTGGTACTTGAAGTTGTTTCTTTGTTATAAACACATCTTGGCATTTATCTCTTCTGGTGGGAAACCAGCATTCACTCAAATAAAAACATATTTATGTGTTGGAAATATTTTACAAACTACCCCAAGTACTGGTTCATCATTGTTTAATTTCCCATTTATTATGACAGTATCTTTTTTCTACCACCTCACTTCATCATATCTTCTGTCACAGTCCTTGAAACTCAGAATAATCCTTTATGACTGGACATTATACCTTACTCCTAAAATTAACCATCTTCATACATTAGCATGGGGTTCTCACATATGTTCAGGTGTCAAAATGTCTGTAATAGTAATGCATGTTGATGTATTGAACTCACATTTAAAGAAGAAGCAATTTTATTTACAAAAAACATATATGTACACAATATAAAAATTAGAACATCAAATGTACATATTCTTGAAAGAGAAGCAAGTTGGTGAACCAGACATAATTATTACAGTAATGTATTTCTTATTTCTATGTATTTTGAAAAAAATAAAAATATTCTACATTAAAAAAATTTTATGTGAAGGCTCGATTTTTATAACAAGCCACAATTTCCCTCTGGAAAAAAAGGTAGTTTGTATATTTCATAGTGTGTAGTTTGCTACGTTTTGTGACATTATTTTTCAAATTATGTATCTATAAACACATATCTTTCTCCACTAAATTTAATAATAGAAATATTTTTTCTAATTTATAGATAATCTCATGGATATCATTTTGTCCATATTGTGTTTTCCTCTCATGATATTTCTTCATTCTTTGATTCTTTCTATATTATCTGCTATAACCAGATGACAAAATGAATTTACATGTAGTAAATAAGTGTTAACACGATCTGCATAATAATAATAGTAATCACCCTTTATCATCTGTTCTATATGTACTAAGCACCATATTAAGAGTTTTAGTTACATACATTATATAATGTACTTCTAACACTAAAGGATTATATTTTTATTTTATAGATAAGAAAAGAGGTTACAGGTAATAAATAACTTGTCTCAAAGTTTCTGCTTCTCCTGCATTATTCTCTTGCCCAGAATTTTAGGTATTCTTTGGGAAATGTATTGAAGCAGACAGAAGAGGATATCCTAATTACCATATTTTGCCATATATAATGTATGCTGTTTGCCCAAGTTTGTGAGGGAAAAATAAGGATGCACATTACACATGGATAGAAGTAATTCTTTACTTAAATGTGTTTTAAATTCTTCAATTTATGCTTATTATTTAAAAGTGTAGCTCTGGAAATCAATAAAAATATTCATATGCAAAACAATGCCTTGGTATATGATAATCATTTTTTAAGTAAAAATAATTTTATACATAAAATTTCTTATATTTTGTATCTGTTCTTGTGTTTTATAATTATTTGTTCCATAAAATTTCTCATAAATAATTTAAAAATCTTTTCTTGTACCATATTAAAAAATAAATGCTAAAATTCCTTTATAATACAAAAAACACATACCTAAATATAAACAAATAAAAATTTGAATTAAAAAATTAAAACAGGAGTTATTTTCTCCAATAGTTTTAGCCAAAATGCATATTTTACCATGCATTATACATGATAAAATATGGTAAATCTCCATGAAATTTGTGTGATAGAAAAGATTAACCTAAAACTTTTTAGGCTGTGTTTCATAAAGCTGGTATTTTGTTTCTGGTTTTGGTGGAGAATGGGTAGATCTTTTCATTTTCTCAAGGGTTCTGTAATATAGCAAGGTTTTCTCATTTAAATTCTCAGTGTCACTGTCCTCTTTCAAGCTCCATATTTATCGCTGGTGGGATACTGACTTCAATAATTCTGTTCTAACACCCAAAGCCTGAGTAAAAAGTATGTGCAGTCAGTTATATATTAATTCAGACCCAATTAATGAAATAATTTTTTTTCTCCTTATAAAGGGAAATAGTGTTCTTTGGATTTATAGCCACCATAGAGCTTTATTGACATCTGAAATTCTCAACATCTTTTAGATAAATTATTGGGATTTGCCCAGTCTCATTACATGATTTGCGATGCTTTCCCGTGTCTTTGCATCCAGAAATTAAAAATGTCTTGTGCTTAGCAACATATACCATTCTCTATCTTTGACGGATAGAGTATGGGAAATAGATTTATGTTAATTTTTAATAAGATTCAGAAATAACATTTTTTCAGGGCACAGAAAAGAATATGAGCAGAGATTTTTAACGTACATTAAAAACTCACATCAAATATACATTGAAATACATATTTAAGTACTCACAGGGAGTTCAAATAGCCATCCATAAGAGCATCTATTTGCTTAAAATGTGTCTCAAGGAGAGTGCACCCAACCACTGTCAGCTCACCATCTGTAGCTTTCTATTATGAGCTGGCATAAGTCCTTTGGTAAGTGTACATCCACAGGTATTCTCTCTGCTTTCCCAGCATAATTTGGAAGGTCACAGTTTTATCATGTACTCCTACCCCTTCTCCATTCTGTAATGCATTACAATTTAGTGCACCTTTAGTGACTCAAGGAGTGTCTCATGTCATTTTTGAAAAGCTATTTATGAGAAATAGGTACTATGTGATAACAGGTATAACACATAGGATCATTGCTAAATGCTAATAGTAAAGAACCAAGTAATACCTGCCTAGTGGTGTTGGTTATTATTGATCTCTTGTGCCTTTTTATGTTATCTAAGACTTGACAAACCTCTTACTTTTAAGACAAGCAACATCCCCTTTATCTTTTTCCCTCTCTTTAATATTGATGTTACTCAGGTTTCAATATCTTAACCCATTGTTCTTTTCTCTTCACATACTGTTAATGAGTTCCTTGATTCAGTCTGGTGTCTTTGTCTTCCACCTGCATATATGAGAGCTGTCCAGAAAAGAATTCAGCTACAAATTACTCTATTTTTTATATTACATGGTTGGACACTTTCCAAGAAGCACTTGTATGCTTTTGCCTTCAATTCTAGCTTCTACTCTGTATTCAGTCATATAAATCTAAATACAGGTAACCCCTATAACTTGGTTGTTAGGTTCCTTAAAATGCCATGTTATGCAAATTTGTGTTATACAAAACAAAAAACTAGTACAAAAAAGGGGGTTGGTTCTGAAAATTTTAAAAACCATAGTATTATATTTTTATAAGTAAGTGAAATATCATTATTAAAACAATTTTCAGCTATGTATAATGTAGTAAAAAGAAAAACACAAAACTCAAAAATGTATGTACAGGTAACCCCATGTAATGTGACACTCCTATAACATGGTTTCACTCTAACACAGTTGGAAAATTGGAGAAACCTTCATACAACACGGCATCCTAGAACACCACTTCACTTTAACATGGTTTGAAAATTAGAAAGGTCCTTGAACAAAATGGAATGTAGTAACAGCTTTTAAGAACCAAAGATACCTCATTTAAAATTTTTTATTCAAGCATGGATCGTATCAGATTTGATTGCAGAATTATAAAATGTATTAGAATTTTAAATCCATTTTAATCATGGAGTATTAAGTACATACATTATAAAACTTTGTGTTTTTCTTTTTACTACATTATACACTTTCAATAGATTAAAAAGCATAAAGAAAGACAAGATTTAGTTGAACAGTTGGAGCTATATTTCCTAAATGAAGATCCTTCCACTGAAAGAAGTACAAAGTTTAAGAGAGAACTTCACAAATGTTTAGCACCATATGATGAAATTTATAAAGATCTCTCAGCTAAAAGACAGACTTTTTGCAAATCGTACAGAAGTAAAGATTATGCTGAAGAAAGTTCAGATGATGAAGATATCTTGTCAAAGAGAAAGTGCCCTCAGTTAGTGGTGCTTAGTAGTGATGATGAAGAAAACATTATTTAATACATATTAATATGTTATACATTTGGTGAAAATTGCTTTAATAAAGATATTTATCTTAATTATAAAACTGTAATGGTATGATTTTCTAATTTTTGGAAACTAAACCCCTTTTTTGTACTAGTTATTTGTTTCATATAACACGGATTCACATCACACAGCATTTTCAGGAACCTAAGATCCATGTTATACAGGGTTGCCTGTATAAGCTGTACACCTGCATTTGACAGCACTTCAAAACTAGTAAATGTATCAAAAACAGAGGTCATTACCTCTTCACTTTTCACTCTGATTCTCTTAGCTGGTAGTCCAATCTTTTCCAAGAACCAAAAGTGATTCTTGATTTATCTCTCTATTACATATCCTTCTTTTAATCCATCATGAATTCATGGCACTTATATATTCAGAATGTTTCTGTAATGTACTCTCTTTCTGTTCCTCTGAGTACTTACTTCTGCTTACCAAGTTGAGGCTCTAACCATTTCTTGCCTAAAGCATTTCAGTAACTTCCTAACTTTTTTCTTTCACTCCAGTCTTGTCCCAACTCCTTATTTAATCCTCTGCAAAACAACTAAAATGGTCTCATATCTCTCTACTGCATAAGACACTTAAAGGCTCTCCATTGACTATGAGATGAAGTTCAAGTTCCTTGGAGTGGTATCTAAGTAACTTTCTGTCCTTATGCAGTCTTTTTTTACATCAAATTCTGCTCTCTCAATCTCATACTTATACTCTAATAAATATATATTATGTTTCTTTAGCATGCTGTGCCTTCACTTTCATGACTCTAAGACCTCTTTTTCTAAATCTAGTTTCTCACTCTTGACCTTTTATTTTATACTCTTAATAACTATAGCCATATTGCTTTAGCATTTCATTCACCTTGATCTCACCCCTCTTCCTTTTGTTTGCTAACACCTACTCATCCTTCAAGGTGTTATTTTCTTCCAGAAGTCATATATTAACCCAAGGTTGGACTAAGTGCTCCTTTGTGTTCAAATTACCAAAGGTATAGCCATATATCCTTATTACTTATGATAATATGTTATGTGTCAGTCTTACCCACCATATAAGCTCCTTAGGAGCTGCTTCCCTATTCTATTCTATTCTACTCTTCTATACCTAGTTTCTAGCTTATTGTCTGACATGTGGTAGGTGCTCCATAAGTGTTTCTTGAACTGAACTGAGATGTGTTTTAAACATTACTATGGATCCATGGGGCATGTCTTAAATTTTGAGGTTCCTCAGAATTACATCTTAATATTCAATTTTAAAAGTGTTTAGTGAATTCATTTCTTACAGGGTAAGAATACATACAGAAGAAGGGTAAGGTATGGTTCTTAATCTGAAGGAACCTACCAGTGTAATCAGGATATAAGATATTTAGTAATCATTATTTAATTATTATTCATCTATTGCATCTTTCATAAAATATACATAGATATTTTATGAATTTGTATGCATAAGTATTACATTTAATATACATTCAGAAGATGCTTATAATTACCAATGGTATGCCAGGCATTATGACAGGCACAGAGGATTTCACAATTAATAAGACATGATTCTTACCCTCAAGAAGTTTGCTATCCAGTTTGGGAGTAAATTGAGGAGAAAAAAATTTATAATGCAGTATGATGAGTGGTTTATAAATATATAAATAACAAAGTGCTCTTTTTCTTGTGGAGCTCACACAAAATCTTTCACAATGGATGATGCATGTAGTTCAGGCCAAGTGAATCAGGGAAGGGAGTGATGAGTGTAAGTTGAGAAATTGATAAAGATTTCATGCAGGATATGGAAACTGAGTTTGATATTAAAGGTAAAATGGGTTATGATTAGACTCATCAGACAAAATGAGTAATTGCTCAGAATAGAATACAATTGTAATTAAATTGCTATATATATATATATATATTTTTCTCTTCTTTATCTAGAAGAGAATAGAGAACCCAAATAGTTTCTTGTTATGCTCTAGCTATAACACTAATTATTTCCTTTCATTCACAGTCAATTTGTATATAAAATTTGTGAAAATTATGCATGATGTTATATTAAAAAGTAATTGAAGATATATAAAAATCCATTATTGGAAAACACTGTGACTTATCTCTGCAAGATTTTATGGTGCAATTTATCCTACTTACCTGAATTTTAGGAAGAAAATATATTTACAGTTCTCCTTTGACAATAACTCAGATAGGATGAGAAGTGAAAAAGAATACCTAACACATCAATGGTAGAATATTAGAATTCACTTGTGTTTCTACTTTTCAGTTAGACTTTTACTAGGTTGTGGTTTTCAAGAACTAAATAAAACTTTACACAATAAAAATCTAAGTTCTAAGGACATTGATCACCTTCCATATAATCAGTGACAATAACATTTTAATCTCTATGAACCTTGCAAAGTATTGAGAATTTCCAGTATCAAAGACTAAAAATTGGACCAAAAAATGTTACTTCAAATATCAAAATGAAAAACTTGTTCTTTTGGTCATTTAGCAAGTTATTTAATCAAAACTCATGGGAAAACCTTTAGTAGAAATCTTCAATGTATGATATAATATAATCAAATGCCTACTTGTGAAGCTTTCCCAAATAACCTGCAGATTACTGTATTACACACATCAGATCACCAGTGGTTTCCAATGGTCAAGTACAATAGCCTTGAGAGCAATGTTAGTGTTACTTTTGATGTAGAATGATTATGCTACTTTAAAACATCTTTCTTTTCTGAAACTAAAGACACATTTTGGTTGAATTATGTCTTCTGGCTTATTTGGTCTCCTGGTGACAAATGGTACATATACGCATATTTATAAAATAATTGACCATGGTAAATGGTGTGCTTGTGGTGATAGAACAAAGAGAAACAAAATGGCCAGCACAGACATTTAGTGAACATCAGTCAATTGTTGCAATCCACCAAAAGAGAGAGCAACACTTTTGATATATTTTCTAAGAATGGAATTTTACTGTACCTTTTTTCTTTTTAATAAACAGTAAGTGGTAAAAATTATCAAAGAAGTACAGTTTATTGTTGACTTTCTTCCCCTCCCAAATAAACATTCACAATTATCAGCTCTAGATTTTGAAGAAATCTTTGGCCTCTTTCAGGCTAGCAGACATAACTATGGCTGCAGTTATAACTCATTTGAAGAAACTATTTAAGTAAGCAGAAGGCAATAATTAACTGGATTCACTTTCACATGCTTGTTCAATATATTTAAGATGATCTTGATGAAAATTCAAAAAAAGAAGGTCATAATTCAGCTTTTTTTAAAGAAAATCTTTTCTTTTTTGAAAAGTTTTAAATTATTATTTTAAAAATGTATTGGGGTGAAATTGATTAGTAAAAATTACATAGGTGCCAGGTGTACAATTCTACAGTTCATCTTCTGTGTGTTGTATTATGTGTTCATCACCCAGAGTCAGTTCTCTTTCCATCACCATATATTTGTGTCCTTCTTCCTTCTCCTCCACCCCTCTACCTCCTTACCCTCAAGTAAATACTAAATTATTGTGGTTTTTGTGTCCATGGGTTTTGTTTATTTGTTGCTTTTGATTTCATGTTAACAATCAAACTAAATTTCCTCATCCCAAGCCCTTATTTTATCCACTCTCCCATTTCTCTTTTCATCTTAAAGAAGTCCCTTTATCATTCTTTGTAGTATTGGTTTGGTGGTGATGTATTTCTTTAACTTTTCCTTGTCTGAGATGCTCTTTTTGAATGCTAGCCTGCTGAATACATTATTCTTAGTTGTCAATCCATGGTTTTGAATGCTAGCCTGCTGAATACATTATTCTTAGTTGTCAATCCATGGTTTTCATCATATGGAATATTTTCTGCCAATCCCTTCTGACCTGTAAAGTTTCTGGTGAGAAATCAGCTGCGAGTCAAATGGGTGTCCCTTTATAAGTTACTACTTGCATTTCTCTTGCTGTTTTTAGAATTTTCTCTTTTTATTTAACTTTTGCCATTTTAATTATGGTGTGCTCTTGTTTGGAATCATCTTGTTTGGGATTCTTTGTGAATGCTGGACTTACATCTCTATTTCTTTCTCCAGGTTAGGGAAATTTTCAATAATTATTTCTTTGAATAATCTCTTGATCCCTTGCTTTTCCTCTGTCCCTTCTGGTAGACTTATGATCCCAATATTCTCCCACTTAAAATTGTACCAGAGGCATTTCAAGCCATCCTCATTTTTCTGGATTCTCATATCCATCTATTCTAAATGGGCGTTTTCTGCTGGCATTTTCTGCAAATCACTACTTTGCACTTCTATTTTATCTAGCTTGGTGACTTCTATTCTATTCTTCGTTTCAGTTATTGTAATCATTATCTCTCTCTTTTCCTTTATAATGGTTAGTAAGTCTTCTTTAATGTTTGCTATTTCTGTGTTGAAATTACCATTCAATTCCTTTAGTATATTTATAATTGTTGCTTTGAGCTCTGTTTTTGATGGGTCACCTGTCCCCATCTCTTTAATTGTCTGGTTCCTCAGATTTGCAGCCTCTCTGGACCCTACAGCTGCAGTTGGTGTTCACTGCTGATACTGGGTAGACAGAGGTCTGGGGGAGGGGTGTTTATGGCTTTGCTTTCTTCCTGTGGCTCTGGGGGTCAGGCAGGGTGTTTGGGTGTGATTGAGCTTTCTGTTCTTAGTTTGCTCCACTCGCAGGTTCTGCCCTGAGCCTTGGAGTCAGTCCTTTAATTTTCTTGGTCATGGGCTAAGAAGTGCATGCACACAGCCCTTCTCTCTCCCAGCTGGAGTATTTGCTCTGTGGCTCCTCACTGCCCAGTTGCTTCCCCTCCTCTGGGAACTGGAGTGAAGTTTGGCTGCTGCATTTTGCAACCAGTGTGCACCTCCTGGTGTCAAAGTGAGATGGTTACAGAATCTTATGTCCCCACCTCAGGGCCTTTTATCCTTTTTCCCATGGCCTGAGTGAAGTTCAGAGTGCTCTCTCACTACCTTCTTCCTTCCCCCTCCCCCAGTGGTAGAATTCCAAGCATAACCAGCATGGCTGTATCCCCACTTTTCTCTGTTTCTTTTTTGTTAAACCCTCTGTCCACATGCACATACTTTAATGTGATGCATGGATTTCTTAGCTGTGATGGTGCTTTGTGCAGAGGGTGCTTAGTTGAGATATAGATGTTGTATTAGTTGTAATCTTCAGATGATTTTTTTCTGAGGTCCCTCTCATGCTGCCATTTTGTTGTGTCTCCTTCATAATTTAGCTTTTTAATACTAAGTAAACTATACCTGATTTTATGCTGGTGCTTATGTAACAATGCCCTGCTAATAATATGAGCTAGTGGTAAACTATGGTGATCTCACTGAGTTGCACCTTATACAATGCATTATTATAGAATAGCATAGCAATAGATAAAAAGAAATGCTCCTATTTTTTCTGATTATATAAATTTTTAAATAAAAATTATAACCACTAACATCATCATTATTATCTTTTCTACCAAATGGCAATGGCTATGATAGCAAATATATATGATGCTACTGCTTCATATGCCAGAATGAAGAATAATATTATGAAGAAGGCAATAATAGTGTTCTCATCCTGGTAAGTGCTTGACTAAACTAACTTCTTCTTAAGCTTTCTGTTAGAAAATACATGGAAATGATGAATAAATTATGACACATAAATTTTAAGTAGGTAAATTTAAAATAAATAAAAGAATATCCCCAAGTGACAAAAATTAATAGGGAAATAAAAGTCAAGAGACTAAGCACAACTTGACATTGAGAAAAGGAGAAAAGGTTTAGAATGCTAGTGGATGTGGTGGTACAAAACAGGGAACATTAAGGAAATGATTATATTTTGTAATACTTAGAAAGGTGAGTTTTAATTTCCAATATAGATAAATTATAAACCTTAAGTAAAGCAAAAAGTTGAAAAATGAAAGAAGTCGACATGTACTTGGAGTCATTACAGGACTGTCATAAACAGGGAGCATAAAAATTATATTATGCTTATGATTTGGACAAGATTTTAGTAGACCAATGTTCTCACAGATAACTATAAACACAAAATAAATGAGACAAATGACACAAAAGTGATGAACACTGAACAGAAGATAAAAGTAGATGGATCACAGAGGAGTGATGACATTTTGAAAATAATGATATAAAGTGAATTCCTCATTCATGTAGCATTTAGTAAGAAGGCATGCCTCACGTGGCATGGCTAGAACTTTATTAAGAAACTTTCAGTTCTTCTGGGACAAAGAACTAAGGGATAAGTTGGAGGCAACTTCTGCTTCTGGAAAATCAGAAAAAAAACTTATAAAAGAGAGAGCAAGAAAGAGGGAAACCCAAATCATGAATATAAATTCTGCTCCAAAATCTCACTAACTTTCAAATCATGGTGGGTAGAAACACTCCTGCTAAAAAGAATAGACCTCTTTAATTCTGTTATGAACCTATAAAAGGCTCACGATGACCCTTGAGCTACACACACATTGAACAAGCCCAAAACAGCATAGCAAAGGCTTTGAGAACTAAACTACAATTTAAACCACCACCCATTACAGACACATTCCTTGATCTCTTTGGGGAGAGATCCAAAGCAGCTTAAGAACTCAACTGACATTGGAACTATTACTAACACCATAAGGCAAGACAGAACTTGTAGTTTTAAGTGGATCTAAAACTAACCTTACATTGCCCAGAGGAAATTACTCAATATACCATAAAACAAGGAAAATGTGTGATACCTGTGGTGCAGCTATAGATATATTGCTACTCCTATAATTTACTGTTGAGAGTGCAAATAGCTACCAATACTACATAGAGCAATTCAGTGTTTTAAGGTTAAGACAAAGATGACTGTAGCCTATGAGCAAATTTTAACTTTTATGTCTGTGCCTTAGTAAAATTATAATAAATGTGCTTGGAAAACAGGTGCAAGGATGTATTAAAATAAAATTTAAAAATTGTAATGTGGGGGGAAATGAAGACAATTTAACTTTATGGGATATAATGCCCAGAAGTTTTAAAATACAAAATTACTGTGTATTGTTTATGGATAATTACAATAACGATGTGATTAGGAAAGATAAACTACAAATTCATGATGGTAATTACATTTGAGGAAGAAGAAAATAGGGTAAAAGTGTAACCATATTGCTAAGGTCCTTGTTTGTTTGCTTGTTTTTAAATAGAGACCAAAAACAAAGAAAAAATAATTTTTAAAACAGAAAGAAATACCACAATTATTTATTTAAAACTCATTTGTACAATTTAGTTTACAACCATTTTTTCCCCAATGGTATTTTTTTAATGATAATTTCAGTGATAACTGAGTTATTCAGAGATAATAAAAAAAAAAAAGACTCTCCACCTCCTGCTTTTAACCATCATTCTTAGAATAGGAAGGAGCTTGATTGGAATGTACACAACATTTAGCTTCTTCTGAATGTGATACAGATTGATACAGAATTTCTATTTTCCCATATGTATTGTCTATTGTTCAATGAGTGTTTTTACTTTTGTAATTTAGAATGTTCAATTTCAGACCATAAACAATTTAATTTAGAGAAAGGGAAACTTCAAAAATATAGGCAAGTTTTGCTCACTACCAAAAATAGTGAGGGAAAGTTAAAGTTTGATTTAATTATGTTTATAGCTAATTCAAGAGCAGTTAAATTTAATTTAATCTCCAAATTTGTAACTAAATTTTTCCCCTTGTGTCTGTGGTTGATTCTTTTTAATTGTTAAATTTATAGGGGTGCCATTGGTAAGCAAAAATTACATAGGTGCCAGGTGTACAATTCCACAATGTATCATCTATGTGTTGCCTTATGTATTCACCACCCAGTGTGAGTTCTCTTTCCATCATTATATATTTGACTCCCTCCCACCTTACCCTCAGGTAACCATTAAACTATTTACTGTGTCTATGAGTTTCTGTTTCTTTGTTGCTTTTAGTTTTATATTTCACACATCAGTGAAGTCATATGGTTCTTGGTGTTTTCTGTTTGACTCATTTTGTTTAACATGATGATCTCCAGGTTCATTCACATTGTCACAAATTGCAGTATTTCATCTTTTCTTATAGCTTAGTAATTTCCATTCTGTATATGTACCACAGCTTCTTTATTCAATCATCTATTGAAGGGCACTTCTGCTATTTCCAAGATTTATCCACCATAAGCAATGATGCAATAAACATTGGGGTACATAAGTCTTTGCAGACTAAGGTTTTATATGGTGTATCACATTCATTGATTTGCATATGTCGAAGCATCTTTGTTCTTCTGGGATGAATCACACTTGATCATAGTGTATAACCTTTTCAATGTATTGTTGTATTCTATTTTCTAATATTTTGTTTAAGATTTTTGCATCTGTGTTCATCAGACATATTGGTCTATAGTTTTGTGTGTGTGTGTGTGTGTGTGTGTGTGTGTGTGTGTGTGTGTGTATTACCCTTACCAGGCTTTTGTATTAAGATAATGTTTACCTCAGAGAATGAGTTGGAAAGTATTACCACAATTTTTATTTTTTGGAAGACTTCAAGAAGAATAGGCATTCTTATTTGAATGCTTGGTAAAACTTGTTGGCGAGAATGTCTGGTCTAGGGCTTTTGCTTTGAGGGAGGTTTTGGGTGATTGCTTCAACTTATTTACTATTGATTGGTCTATTTAAATTATTCAGTTCTTCTTGGTTTAGTCTAGGTAGACTATGTGTTTCTAGAAACTTGTTCATTTTTTCTGGGTTGTTAATTTTGATGTCATAAAGCTCTTTATAATATTTTCTTGTAATCCTTTGTATTTCTGTTGTATCCGTCATAATTTTTCTCCTTTCATTTCTAATTTTTGTTATTTTTATCTTTTCTTTTCATCTTTTGGTTAGTTAGCCAGAGGTTTGTCATTTATTAATTTTTTTAAAGAACTAGCTTTTTGTTGCATTAATATTTTTATTGGCTTTCTGTTCTCTATTTTGCTTAACTCTGCTGTAATTTTTATTATTTATTTCTTTTGGCTGACTTTGGGTTCTTTCTGTACTTTTTCTAGTTCTTTAAGATAGAATGTTAGAATGTTTACTTGTGATTTTTCTTGTTTCTGTTTTGTTGTTGTTGTTGTTGTTGTTGTTAGACTTATTGGGGTGACATTGGATAACAAAAATTATGTAGGTTCAATGTGTACAATTCAACAGTGCATCATCTATGCATTGTATTATGTGTTCACCACCCATGTCAGCTCTCTTTCCATCACCATATATTTGACTCCCCCTTCCTCCTCTCCCTCCTATCTCACTGCCTTTCCACATACCTTCATGTGACCAGTAAACTACAGAAAGTTTCCATGAGTTTTTGTTTTTTTATTGCTTTCAATTTTATATTCCACATGTGAGTGAACTCATATGGTTCTTAATTTTTTTCTATCTGGCTTTTTCACTTAGCATGATGTTCTCCAGGTCCACTATTTCATTGCAAATGCCAATATTTTATCTTTTTTTTTTTTTTTTTTGCTTTTTGGTATGTGGGTAGCTCCCTGGCTGGGAATTGAACCCAGGCCACAGCACTGACAGCGCCAGCGCTGAAGCCTTAAGCCACTACACCATCAGGGAACTCCCTTTTATCTTTTCTTACAGCCAAGTTGTATTGCATTGTATATATGTTCCACAGTTTCTTTATCCAGTCATCTGTCAAAGGGCACTTTGGTTTATTCATGTCTTGGCCACAGTGAAGAGCACTGTGATGAACATTGGAGAACACAAGTCTTTGAGGACTAAGGTTCTTAAATTTTAGGGCTAGACACCCAGGAGAACTGCCAGGTTATATGGTAACTCCACTTTCAATTTTCGTAGGAACATCCACACTATCCTCAATAGAGGTTGTACTAATTTTCATTCTCACCAGCAGTGTGTGAGGGTTCCTTTCTCCACAGCCTCTCCAATCCTTGTTAGTCCTTGTCATGTTGATAATAGTCATTCTAAAAGGTATGAGGTGGTATCTTATTGTGGTTTTGATTTGCATTTCCCTAATAGCTAATTAAGTTGAACATTTTTTCATATGTCTGTTGGCCATTTGTATGTCTTCATGGAAGAAGTTTCTGTTCAGTTCCTCCACCTACTTTTTCATTGGGTTGTTTGTTTTTTGGTTGTTGAGTCCTATGAGTTATTTATATATTTCAGATATTAGCCCTTTGTCAGATATGTTGTTAGAAAATATTTTTTCCCTTTTGATTGGCTGTCTCTTTGCTTTGTTGATGTTTCTTTTGCTGTGAAGAAGTTTTTTAGTTTGATATAGTCCCATTCATTTATTTTTGCTTTTACTCCCCTTGCCTTTGAGATCAGGTTCATGAAGTCCTCCTTGAGCCCGAGGTCTATAAATTTAGCACCAATGTTTCCTTTTATACTGTTTATCACTTTGGGCCTTAGGTAGATGTCTTTAATCCATTTTGAATTAATTTTAGTATATGATGACAGTTCATATTTCAGATTCATTCTTTTGCAAGTGGTTTTTCAGTTTCCCCAGAACCATTTACTGAAGAGGACTTTTTTCCCCATTGTTCATTTTTCATTACTTTATCAAAAATGATTTGTCCACAAATTCACCACTTGTGAATTTATTTCTGGGTTGTGAATTCTGTTTCATTGGTTTTTGTGTCTGTTTTTCTATCAGTACCAAGCTGTTTTGATTATTGATGCTTTGTAATATAAAGTGAAATATAGAAGCATGATACCTCCAGTCTTGTTCTTTTTATGTAGAATTGATTTTGCTATTTGAGGTCTTTTATGGTTCCAAGTGAACCTGATAATTTCATTATCTATTTTGTGAAAGTATGTTTGTGGGATTTTTATGAGAATTGCATTAAATCTGTATATTAGTTTAGGTAATACGACCATTTTAACAATGTTAAATATTTTTATCCATAAACAAGGACTATCTTTCCATTCTTTGGGTCCTCTTCAATTTCTTTCAAAAGTGTCATATAGTTTTCAGTGTATAAGTTTGTCACGTTCTTTGTTATGTCTCTTCTTTTATTTATTTATTTATTTATTTATTTTTTATTGGGGTGACATCTGTTAGCAAGGATTACATAGATTTCAGGCATACAATTCTACAGTGCATTGTCAACTTGATGTATAATAAGTTATGTCTCTTCTGAAGCATCTTGTTGTTGTGATCATTTATATTTTTGGAGATTTGTTGTTTTTAATCAGAAATGCAATTGATTTTTGGATGTTGACTTTGTTTCCTGCAACTTTACTACATTTATTTATTGTTTCTAATAGTTTTCCAGTAAACTCTGTGGAACTTTCTATATAATCATATCATTGACAAATAGTGAGAGTTTGACTTCTCTCCCAATAAGGATACCTTTTATTCTTTTCTCTTGCCTGATTGCTTTGACTAAAACTTTCAGTACTATATCGAATTGCAGTGGTGACAGGGGGGCATCTTTGTCTTGATCCTGATTTTAAAGGAATGGGCTTCTCTTCTTCTCATATAATGTTAGCTGAGTGTTTGTCATATATGGTCTTTATCATGTTGAGGTACTTTCCTTCTCTACTCATTGATTCAGTGTTTTTGATTTAAAAAATTGATGTTTCATCTTGTCAAATGTTGTTTCTGCATCAATTGATATGATCAGAGGTTTGGGGTTTTTTTATCATTTTTTTTGGTTTATATGGTGTATCACATTGATTGATTTGTGTATGTTAAACCATCTTTGTGCTCCTGGGGCTCCTGGGATGAATCTCATTTGATCATGGTGTAAAATCTTTTTGATGCATTGTTGTATTCTATTTGCTAATGTTTTGTTTAGGATTGTTGCATCTGTGTTCATCAAAGATATTAGTCTATAGTTTTCTTTTTTGTGTGTTGTCATTCCTAGGCTTTGGTATTAGGGTAATGTTGGTCCTTGAAAATGAAGTGGAAGGTATTGCTTCATCTTCTATTTTTTGGAAGAGTCTGAATGAGATAGGCATTAATTCTTTGGGTACGTGGTAAAATTTGTTACTGAGACAATCTGATTTATAGTTTTTGCCTCTGGGTAGGTTTTGGATTATTGTTTCAATTTCTTTACTATTAATTAATCTATTTAGATTATACAGTTCATCTTCATTCTGTTTAGAAGAATGTATGTTTCTAGAAACTTGTCCGTTTCTTCTAGGTTGTTAAATTTGGTGGCATAAAGCCCTTCATAATATTTTCTGATGATTCTTTGTATTTCTATGGTATCAGTAATAATTTCTCCCCTTTTATTTATAATTTTGAGTATTAGTGCCCTGTTTTTTCATTCTTTGGTTACCTTAGCCATTCATTTATTAATTTTATTGTGTTTTTTCAAAGAACCAGCTCTTCATTACATTAATTTTTCCTTTTGTTTTTCTGTTTTTAATTTTGTTTAACTCTGCTCTAATTTTTATTATTTCTTTGTTTCTGCTGACTTTGGGTTCTTTCTGTTCTTCTTTTTCTAGTTCTTTAAGAGAAAGTGTTAGGGGAGTTCCCTGGTGGTGTAGTGGCTAGGCTTCAGTGCTGTCAACACTGAGGCTTGGGTTTGATTCCCAGCCAGAGAACTACCCACATATTAAAAAAAGAAAGAAAGAAAGAAAGAAAGAAAGAAAGAAAGAAAGAAAGAAAGAAAGAAAGAAAGAAAGAAAGAAAAATATAAAGTGTTAGGATGTTTACTTGTGATCTTTCTAGTTTCTTAAGATAGGCTTGTAATGATATAAATTTTTCTCTTATTACTGCTTTTCTTGTGTCTCAATAATTTTGATACATTGTATTTTTGTTGTTATTAATTTTTATGTATTTTAATCTCTTATTTTCTTTTCCTTTGATTGTCTTTTTTTAAAATAACATGTTTAATCTTTATGTATATGTGATTTTTATTTTCTACTTTCTTTTTGCAGTGTTCCAAAGCTTTGTGGTCTGAGGTATGATTTCAATTCTTCTTGAATTTGCTGAGGCTTGTTTTGTGTCCCAGCATATTGTCTATTCTTGAGAATGTTTCATGTGCACTAGAAAAAGATGCATAGTCTTTTATTTTCAAGTAAAGTGTCTTTTAAACATTAATTTTACTCAGTTGTTGTAATATATCATTTAAACTAATATTTATTTATTTCTTTTCTGTTTGGATGATCTGCCCATGGCTATTAAGGAGGTGTTGGGGTCCCCTACTATAATATTTTTTTCAGGTTTTTTCTTTTAGGTATTAGTAGTTAAAATTTGGTGCTTCCAGATTGGGGACACATATATTAATGAATGTCATGTCTTCTTCTTGTATTGTACTTTTTATCACTGTGAAATGTCCATCTTTGTCTCTTGTTATCTTTTTTATCCTGAAGCTTGTTTTATCAAATATCAGTATGGCTTTTCTCTGGATGCCTTTGCTTGGAGTATTCTATTTCACCTTTTTTCTCTGACTTTGTGTTTGTTGTTAGGGCTGAGGTGTATCTCTTGGAGACAGCGTATGGGTGGGTTTTATTTTTTAATCCAGTCTGCTACTCTGTGCTTTTTTACTGGTGAATTCAGTCCAGTTACATTTAGGGTGATGATTGATATGAGGATTTTATATGGCTATTGTTTCTTTCTTTTTTATTGTTTATATTTGGTGGTCCCAATTCTTCTCTATTTATTTTAATTTTATTTTTCAGGTCGAATAGCCTCCTTTGGTATTTCATGAAATGGTATCTTGTGCTAGAGAATTTCCTGTTTCTATATTCCTGAAAAGGTTTTTATTCCTCCTTGATATCTGAAAGATAATTTTGCTGGATAAATTATTCTTGGCTAGAAGTTTCTCTCTTTTAATAGTTTGAATATTTGATTTCACTCTTTCCTGGCTTGTAGAGTTATTGCTGAGAATTCTGATGGCCTTTCCTTTAAAGGTTATAGTTTTCTTTCCCCTCTGGCTACCTTGAGTATTATCTCTTTGTCCTTAATTTTTTATATTTTAAGTATAATGTTCCTTGCAGAAGATCTACAGGGGTCCAGGCAGCTAGTTCTTCTATTTTCTTCTTGAATTTAGGGTTCCAGATCTTTCCATAGGTTTGGGAAGTTCTTTTTTTTCCCTTATTTTTTTATTTATTTTTATTGTTAAACTTATTGGGGTGATATCTGTTAGCAAGGATTACATAGGTTTCAGGCATACAATGCTACAGTGCATTGTCAACTTGTTGTATAATAAGTTCACCACTTAATGTGACTTCTCTTTCCATCACCTTATATTTAGCTTCCTCTCCCTCCTCTCCCATCTCTTCCCCTTACTCCCCTTCCTAACCCATTTACCCCAAATAACATTAAACTATTGATTGTGTCCATGGGTTATTTGTTTGTTTGTTTATTTCTTTTTTCTTTGTTGCTTTCAGTTTTATATTCTGCATATGAGTGAAGTCATACAGTTTTTGTTTTTTTCGGTCTAGCTTATTTTGCTAAGCATGATGATCTCCAGGTCCATCCATTTTGTTGCAAATGGTAATACTTCATATTTTCTTATAGCTGAGTAATATTCCATTGTTTATATGTATCATAGCTTCTTTATCCAGTCATCTGTCACAGGGCACTTTGGTTGTTTCCATGTTTTGGCCACTGTGAACAGCGCTGCAATAAACATTGGGGTACATAAGTCTTTGTGGACAAAGGTTTTCAAGTTTTTTGGGTAGATCCCCAGAAGGGGGTTTGCTGGGTCAAATGGTAGCTCCATTCCCAATTTTCTGAGGAACCTCCACACCGTCTTCCACAGTGGTTGTACCAATTTGCATTCCCACCAGCAGTGTGTGAGTTCCTTTTTCTCCATATCCTCTCCAGCACTTGTTATTCCTTGTCGTGTTGATAATAGCCATTCTAACAGGTGTGAGGTGGTATCCCATTGTGGTTTTGATTTGCATTTCCCTAATAGCTAATGAGGATGAGCATTTTTTCATATGTCTGCTGGCCATTTGTAGTTCTTCGTGGGAGGAGTGTCTGTTTAGATCTTCTGCCCACTTTTTGATTGGGTTGTTTGGTTTTCTTGTTGTTAAGTCTTATTAGTTCTTTATATATTTTAGATATTAGACCCTTATCTGATGCGTTATTTGTGAATATTTTCTCCCATTCAGTTGGCTGTCTCTTTGCTTTGGTGATTTCTTTTTCTGTGCAGAAGATTTTTAGTTTGATATAGTCCCATTCATTTAATTTTGCTTTTACTTCCCTTGCCTTTGAGGACAGGTTCATGAAGTCTTCCTTGAGTCCTAGGTCTATAAGTTTAGTACTGTTGTTTTCTTCTATTCAGTTTATTGTTGTAGGTCTTATATGAAGGTTTTTAATCCATTTTGAGTTAATTTTTGTACGCGGAGAGAGTTCACAGCTCAGGTTCATTCTTTTGCATATGGTTTTCCAGTTTTCCCAGCACCACCTATGAAAGAGGCGGTCTTTTCCCCATCGTATGTTTTTTGCTCCTTCATCGAAAATTATTTGTCCATAAATTTGTGGATTTATTTCTTCAGTTCTGTTCCATTGGTCTATATTTCTGTTGTTTTGCCAATACCAAGCTGTTTTGACTATTAATGCTTTGTAATATAAATTGAAGTCAGGGAGTGTAATGCCACCAGGCTTGTTCTTTTTATGTAGTATTGCTTTGGCAATTCAAGGTCTTTTATGGTTCCATATAAATCTGATAATTCTTTTAGCTATTTCATAATAGTGTGATTGTGGGTTTTTGATGAGTATTGCATTAAGTCTGTATATTGCTTTGGGCAGAATGGCCATTTTAACAATGTTCAGTCTTCCTATCCATGAACAGGGGATATTTTTCCATCTCTTAATGTCTGTTCCAATGTCTTTGAAAAGTGTCTTATAGTTTTCCATGTAGAAGTCTGTCACTTTCTTTGTAAAGTTTATTCCCAGGTATTTCATTCTTTCTATTGTGACAGCAAAAACAATTGACTTCCTCTTTTCTTTTTCTGAGGATTCATTGTTTGTATATAAGAATGCTATTGATTTTTGTACATTGATTTTTTAATCCTGTGATTTTACTATATTCATTTATTGTTTCTAATAGTTTCCTGGTGGAATCTTTAGAATTTTTTATCTAAAGGATCATGTCATCTGCAAATAGTGACAATTTGACCTCTTCTGTCACAATTCAGATACCTTTTATTTCTTTCTCTTGCCTGATTGCTGTGGCTAGAACTAGGACGTTCTTATTTCCTATTTGAGTAAGTACTCTGTAGAATTTTGTTCTGCACCTTCTACTATTTCTGTTATTCTAGGGTTGTTCTTTCAATGGAGTCAGATATTTCTTATAGAGTTCTTTTGGTTTTTTTAACTCTGAAGTCCTTACCTTCTTCTTTCTGTGTTGTTTCCGTGTTCCAGTCTTTGATATTACTAATTCTTTTCTTGTTCCAGTTGGCCCTGTTTCCTATGGTAGTTAGTGTACTTCTCTTTGTTGTTGTTGTTGCATTGTTTATCTTTTGAATTGATTCCTTTTTATATTTTCAAAATTTTTGTTAATTTTTTTTGTGATCATTTATCTTTATCTGGGTACTTAGCCAAACATTCATTTAGGTTTCTGAGTACCTTAAGAACTGCAGCCTTGAGTTTTGTGTCATTTAGATTATATAGTTCTAGATCTTTAAGTTCCTTTTCTGTAGATTTTTCTTTTTCTTTCTGAATGGCTTTGAATCCTAAGGTACTAATTCTATTTGATGTGTTTCTTTTCCTGGGCATGAGTGCTTTTTGTGTGTGTGGTAGATATAGAGAGGTTTATCTTTCTTCCTTTCTTTTCCCACTTTGTATGGCTGTAGCACCTTCTGATATTTTCTCTTGGTTATTTGAACTCCTATCTCTGGGAGCTTTTCTGCAAGCTGGACTTCCCTTCTTTTGACCCAGTCACCTTGGTCTTGATGTGCCTCCTCTTTTGAAAAATGTGGTGAGCGATGTCCTGTGCCTCTGAAATCAATGCAGGAGAAAGCTGCAGTGCCTGTGTTTTGGAGTTTTCCTGAGCTCTACAGCTGGTTTCTGTGGGTGTGGTGTTTGTTGGAAAGGGCACAAGTTTGTTTGCCTTTTATTTTTTTCAGCTGACTGTAGAGCCACTTCTAGGTGGAGTTGGGAGTTTGAGTTTTTGTAGAGAGTTAGGGAAAGCAGCCATGATCAGTGTCTCTGGTTTCTACATGGGTTGGGGGTGGAGTATTCTATGGTCACTTCATTTCTTGTGATAGCTCTCGTGGTTGCTGACTTCACTGCAACAATAGTCTGTTCATCAGGGAAACCCAGGTGGGCTAGCTCGGGATGGGATAGAAACAGGCTGTGACCACATTGATTACAGGCTGAGTGCACACTGCCGGCTCAATTTTTCTCCTTTCTCCAATCCCATATTTCACCCAAGACCATGTTTTATTCTGGTCAGTGTTTCCACAGCAGCCATCTCTCAGTTTCAAACTCATGCAGAGCTAATTTGTGGTCACAGTACCACACTGCTGCTGGGGGCCCTACTCTTCCCCGTGGGCAGTTCAGATGCTTTGTTCAGCCTCTAACCACCCTAGGGTGCTGCACTCCTGTTGAGGCCCTTGCATGTTGCCACTGGTCAGGGTTTCAACTCCCCTGTGGTCTCACAGGGTTTTAGCTGCTCTCACCTCCACTCCTACCCCCTACTCACTCCACTACTCAGCCTCCAACCCACACAACATCATTTTGCCCTTTGGCTGGCTTCTTCTTTGTTTCTTCTGTGAGCTCCCAGTTGGGTCATGGGTTGCTTCTGCAGCCCTGTCTCTGATCTGCTTCTTCTCTCATCTCTCATCCATCTCTTTTTCTCTGAACTTCAGGAGTTTTCTTTCATTTGTGAATCTCTCAGCTGTGACTGTGCTACTCAGAGTTTCTTGTGTTGGATCCCATTTGTTTAATTGTATTTTCCGGTAAAGGTTTCAAGGATCTCTCTCTCTCTGCCATCTTAGATCCCTTCTTTGAATTTGATTTTGAAAATAGTATGTCTTCCCACTTTTGTGATCATCTCTTTTGGTTCAAACCTAACATAAAATTATTACAATTTAAGTTTTGCAGTCAAAATCTAGTCTAGAATTATTTTTCTTGTTTAAAGTAGAGTATTTCTAAGACTAGAGGGTCCATATGACTTCTTTATAAGAGGAATGATTTATACTTTCTCTACATTTGTTTTAACAACCAAGTAGTATTTTAGAGACACTAATCACATGAAATTAAATAAGAAGGACATTTTGTTAAACATAAATTGAGGTTACCTTATTTTATTCCCAAATAACAAATAATCAAAATTATGTGCCTAAGTTATTCTAAGAAACTGGCAATTTGTGAATCATTAATCTCTACCATTTGGACTATACCTAACCCAAGTATTTTAATGCCATTTGCCCAGCAGGAAACTAAGAATACAAAAATACTTGCTAGGGTATTTTTCTTAGTCTTTTTCTGCTTAGGGTCCTCATCCATAATACACTGGATATATTTTTTTGTTGGTAGTTTAGTCTAAAGGCAGTTCACAAAGTTTTACTCTAAGTTTCTTAAGATGAATAAAGTATCAAATTTGCATCTACATTTCTATGTAAATAGGTGTTTATTTTACACCAAAAACATGCAATAAAGAGTGGGAACCTGAGTGGCATATCAGTCGGCCATGAGTAGTTATAATTTCTGAATCTTTATTATTCACACAGCTGTGCTAATGTAACTTGAAATCAGTACAACTTGAATTAATAAAACATCTCTGGAAAATTATTTAGTTTAACATTTTTTTCAACTGTATTTCTCTGTATGTACTTAATATATTTAAAGGTATACTGGAGATATTTTTCTGACACTGCAGTTTTTCAGGTTGGTTTAGATATCTATGAGATTCCAAAAGCCTTTTCTGTAGCTGTTTTCTCATCCTGTATAGTTATTTAACAGGCATCTGCTTTTATAACTTCTTCATTGACTGAACTATTTGTTCAATGCTTACCTACTCCACATGTCATATATTAAAGACCCTATTTAATTCTCCAAACTTCTTATGGTTATATATTTTCCTCACTCCACTTCCTTAACTCCCCTCACTTTAATCTATTTTTCCCTTTTCTCATAGCAATTGTCACTTCCACCTACTACATAGCTTCCTTATTTCTTATACTTGTTCTTAAATGTATATCTCTTCCACCTAGAATGCAAGCTCCTTGAGGGCAAGAATCTTTGCCTATTTTGTTCAGTAATATATCCCAAGTTCTAAAAATGCTTCTTGACTCATCGCAGATACTCAATAGATATTTGCTTAATTGTTTAAAATCAAATTATGTGTTGATGAAGTGTTATAAGGTTAATTCACTATTTCTGGAACATATGTGATATAGCATACCCCATTGTAATTTGACTTCAAATGATATTTCCTGATATATTTAGTGAATAAAGATATTAGTGTTATCTCAGCACATGTGGATTGTGTCATACACAGATGACTGCTTAGACATTTGGATATATTGATGATCATGTTAGTAGTCATCTTTAGTAAGACTCCATTCTATGTTGTAGAGGTACAGGTCTTTCACAAAGTAATAGTTTAATCTAAGAATGTTTCTCAACCCCAAAACATAGACTGATCAATTATTCCCTGTCTATTGTAGATGTACAGCTGCAAGAATGAGAAAAAGGAGGATGCGTAAGACAGAAAGAATCATTGAATCATGACTTCTCATTTCAAAGGGTGAATAGTAAGTGAGACATGAAAACTCATATTTGGAAGATGTTCTTTTACATAGTTATGTGAGAAATTATTGTAACAGAAATAGAGTGAGATTATATAATCTAATAAAGCTATGGCTACATTCCCAAGATATTCTTAGTGTCTCATGCTGCTGAGTGAATGAGTTATTCCAAAGTAGCCTCATTCAAGGAAGTCTTAAAGAATGACCAAGCATTGCAGAAAATGTATTTTATTGGCCCCAGCCAGCTAGTCTAAGCCATAAGAGAGGGCTCTCATGTCTGTGTGCTACTCAGAATGATGGATAGTGTAAATGCAGCCTTATTAGTGTCTTGGGATGGACAGGGAGCTAATGCAGGAAAGTCAGCAGTTTATAAATATATTACCAACATTTTGGATGAATCTGATCTTTGCAGAGCCAGAGCAGATGACAGTACAATACATTGGTACTAAGAGCTAGCTCCAAGGAAAGTTTATACTTTATTTCAAATAAAATTTTAATGATGAACCAATAGTGGAATCTGTAGCTATCCATAGCCTTTTTGTCACTGATACTTTGTACCTGACTATAACTGTATATTTCACAGATGTATAGAAAAATACATATATATCTTTTTTTGGGTACCTAATGATTTTTCTTAGAATACATATTGCTGTCTTTGTGTGTTTGTGTATGTGTGTATGTGTGTGTGATTGTGTGTGTGTTTCAAACACTATATGACTACATTTTAACAAAAGTATAACTGTGTTAAGTAGTAAAATTTAACTGTTATTAACAATCTTGAAGTCTGCTTCTTGGCTTCAAAACACTACATTTTTCATTTCAGTTTTGAAGTAAGTCCTTCTGCTTATCAGAGAGGCAGTGTAAAATGGTTATTAACTATACAGTATTAACTGGATTCACCAGTTATGGAAGTCATTGATACAGAAATGAAACTCAAGACACCAAAATGGAATATAAGAGAGAGGGAGAAGTCCTAGAGAAGGAGCTCCTTTTCTGGCCTTTGTTCTCTCTTTTTCTTGAGGCAGACAAACCAGAAGAAGAGAATGTAGGAAAAATCTGCAACATTCAGTTAAGAAACCTTGTTACTCTTTATCATCCTATTTGTTTCTTGGGAACAACCTGGTCTATTTTTGATCTCCTGCATGTGGGTGGCTTTGACTGTTTGGAGTCCCCACCTGTTCCTGGCAAGCTGCCACTATTCTAAGCCCCAAAGCATTCTGCTTTGGCCTGAATGCTCAGGACTTTTACCCTGATGTTCCCATAAACAGTCCTGGATTCTAATTTCAGCTTCACCACTTACCAGCTAGAGGACCATGGAAAAATTAACGAGCTTCATTTTCACATTCTTCCTGTGTCACCAAAGGAGAATAATACCTCAGAAAGCTCTTGTGAGTGTTCAATATAATAATATATATTTTGTAAATTTGGGGGCTTTTCCTCTCCATTCTCAGTGTCTTTTGTTATTTCACTGTTTTTCTCACTCTATTCTCATACAGAAGAGTAGATTGTTCTTCCTTGTTATGGTCGGGAAAATACTAAAATTAGTAATGGTGAATTCATACACCTATATAATATAACTTTGCCTTTGCATTTCCAATTAATTTCTTTTTCATTCTGAAACATTCCACTCTGAAGATAACTTAACTTTTTTACTTTGTAAAAATTATTGTTCTTATTTTACCTCTTATATATAGATATTGCTCAAACAAAGGAAACTGACTTTGAGATTGATGAAGTGGCTACATAAAGGATGGGGCAGGCTAAGCACAGTACAAATCTCAACAAAATGTTGGTGGCTGTCACCTATTTTTCTTGTACATGTTCTGAAGTTTCTTGAATCCATTTCACTATCTTTTATGTCTCTTCCACATCACTCACACAATCTGCTGTCTTCTCTCTTTATTTAGAGCAATTCAAACCTACTAATCCAGGAAAACTCAGCTCATTTACTGTTTCCCATTAATAGTTTCTTGCCTGCTACCCATCCCCATCTTTGCACTCCCCCTCGATAAGAGAGATAATTTCCTCTATTCTGGTTTACTTTAAGCATCCTTCTGATATGGTTCTTCCAAGCATGATTGTACTTGCTGTCTGTGTTTGTTCACTAGATGCCAGATCCCATAGTCCACTGACACAAGTGGGTCTCATCCTCTTGGAGACATCTCCTGTGGGACTCAGTGTCCTCTGTCCTTGTCCTGATTTAATTCTAGGGAGCCATCTACAACTAACTTTATCTGGCAGTGCCAAAAAATGTATACACATTTAATGCAATCTTATCTATGCATTACTTTTTGAAGTTGAACTGAATTATGGTAGCAATGTGTAGTATGACATTTACTCAAAAAATGGCATTAATCAAATGAATACTATCATCAACACATGACAAACAAGACAGTCAAAGAAAATGGTGGAAGCATGGCTGTTGTTTGAGAAGCACAAGAGCATTTTGAAGTGGTATTTGAAATTCAAGAATGTTGTAGAAATACAACAATAATGGAGGCATGAGTATGCAACAGAAACTCCAACACACCTAACAATTTCACACATTCAGGATAAGTTTGAGATACATGGTGCTGTGTGTGATGTGCACAAAAGAAGATCCAGGAGGCCTTGCACAGCAGCAAGTCCTGTTTCTTCTACTATAGTGTTGGAGCAGTTTACATCCTCACCACAGAAGTCTACAAAATAATGTTTATGTGAGACAGAAGTAGGCAGGACAAGCATATGACACATTCTTAAAACAGCAAAATGGGAAGTTTTCATCCCAAGATTATTACATGCACTGAATGAAAATGACCCTGATTGAAGGTTGCAGTATCATGAGTAGTTCCAAAACATGGTACAAGAGGATGAGGAGTTTGTGAGAAAAATGGTTTTCAAGCACAGTTGAAATTGAACAAAACAGTCAACCAACATGGGTTCCAGAAAATCCACACATTCACATGAGGAAGAAAAGTCAATTTACCAGGCCTCAATGTCTGGTGTGAACTGTCATTAAGGGGACTAATTGGGCCTTTTTTTCTTTTTGTCAAGATACCATTACTGGTCAAGTGTACTTAGCTATGCTACACACATCCATTTTACCTGCAGTTTATACACTTTTGGGGAATGATCGATTTTACTTCCAACAAGATGGTGCCCCGCCACACTTCTACTGAGATATGAGAACTTATCTCAATGAGAATTTGCCAGGACAATGGATAGGATAAAGAAGTGCAGTCAAGTTTCCCCCACATGCCCCTGATTTAACACCCCTTGACTTCTACCTACGGGGTTCCTTAATGGATGTGGTGTACTGCAGAAAACTGGCTACACTGGTGGTACTTCAGGAAGAACCTGAAATGGCATGCGCAGTGATACAAGTGGACACTGAACAACATTGCTCAAGCAGTTCACTGTAATCACAAGTGTCTGGACACTGGTGGTAACCACTTTGAATACCTCTTATAATTGCAAAAGTCAAATGTTACTTGTATTCATCTTTTGTTATCAGTATATATTGAGTATTACAATTTTAATACAGTTTTTTCCTTTCTTAAAATGTGTGTACATTTTTTGCATCATATATACATATATATACATACCTACATATATATACATACATGTGTGTATGTATGTGTGTGTGTGTGTGTGTGTATGTGTCTGTGTGTGTGTGTGTGTGTGTATATATACATACATATATATATAAAATGTGTGAAGTAGCATTTCATAACTATCTGGCTGTGAATCCCAACTTCATCAACTTACCTTTTGATTAATTGCTTACCACTTGATTTGGGGCAAGTTACTTCTCTGTCCCTTAATTATCTCATCTCTAAAATGAGATGATGATAGTGACTCCTCCTAAGAATATTATAAAGTTTAAATGAGATACCTATGTGCTTAGAACAGAACCTGGCACATAAGAAGCACTCAGTCAATATTAACTCTCATTATACTTCAATAATAACAACAATCAAAATCACTTAAATAGAAAATTCTTTACAGTCAATAAATGCAATTTCTCTCCTTCAAGTCTCCTAAGGAAGAAAGGTCAGCATGAATGACATTCCTCCACTTACAGACAAGTTAATGTGAAGTCTCATAACAGTTAAATTTGGTTTGAGGTCTGGTTCTGAAAAGCTAAATTTGAACTAACTTTTTAAAAACCTGATTCAATGTTTTAACCAAGTTTCTTCTCTAAAACACAAATCACCTTCGCTAGTATGAAATCACATTGAGTCAAGGAAAAGCAAGCTCTATGGACTTACAGGAAATATTTCTCAAAGATTAAGGGGTTAATTTTTTCACTAATTGGCTTATTTACTTTTTGTCCTTTGACTTCAAGTGTCACCATATCAAATCCATTGGAAATATATTAGATCGATTCACCAAGAAATATAAATTTTTCCTGCTCTTTTATCTTTTTAAAATAAATTAATAGTGAATGTCCAGTCACCAAAATTACAGCTCACTCAAGGTTATTTTTACCATGCTGAACTACAAGGTCCGGGACAAATAGCACCCCCTTTTTTATGAGCTGGTAATCTATACCAAATCTTCCATTACAAAATTATAAGAATGTAATTCTATAACATAACAATATCACAGTCAATCACACTATATGACATTTTAGGTGAAATGTTTAAATTGCTGTCCATCTCGTGCAAGACATTCACGTTCAGGAACCAGTGATGCTTCTGCAGGACACTGTATTTTGGTAGTATGTTAGTCAAACTGGAAATTGGAAAACTTTGCTGCTATGGGGATTTTCAGGCATAGTTTAATAATTCAACTACCTGCACTCCTGGGCAAAGTAAATAGCTTGCAAACTCCTTGTTGGCAAAGTCACAATCAATAGCATTATTTGAAACTTTAAATGCTCCCTCCCATCCACCACCAAAACGTTGGAATTATCTATAGGAAAGCAAGGGGTTCAGGGATCTATGTAGCATTGTTTCATTGCCATATGTGCATTTTCTTCTTTGAGACCTATGTAAGTTTGGTAATTAACTATTTTTAAGAAGAAAGGAAGTAAGGAAAGCACCCATTAAAGTGGACTACTCTTTTTTCCCTCCAACTCCTAACCCTGCCAAAATTTTAATATCAGATGTTAGATAAATGATACTCCTCTAAGCTTTAAGCACAGCTAAATAATCTCCAATATCAATTTAATAACAATTCCAAAGAGCCAACTTAATGGTCAGTATTGATTTTTATCAATTGATAGGCATTGTGAGAGGAATGTTCTAATCAATTGGGAAATATCAGTGAATAAAATAGCCAAAGATCTCTGCCACTGAAGATGAGACTCCATGTCTGGGGGTGGAGGTATGTGTAGGGAAACAGGTAATAAATGATATTTACTAAGTAATTCTTTTGGCATGTTAGAGACCAATGCATTCTATGGGAAAGAAGCCTGAATAAAAGTGAATCCAGAGTAGGGAAAGAAGTTGCTTCTTACAGTGGTTTGGGGTAAAACAGTAGTGTCACAGAAATGGTGTATGACACACTCAGGCAGGGAAGTGGAAGAATGGGGAGAGTGAAGTTATAATTATCTTTATTTTCAGCATAGACAACTTGTCTAGGTATTTAAAATACATCTTATTTTCCCCTTCTCCCACCTGTTTCAGCACAATTCTTCGTCTTATCTCTCAGTGCAAGAGATGAAATAAATTATAAAGAAAACAATACTGCTTAGGCTCTCTTATCCTATGAGATTCTTCTTAATTTAAGCTCTTGTGGATAGTATAGAAGGCTGTCTGGAAAAAAATAAGTCATAAATGCCTCTGTTTTTCATATTACATAGCTGGATACTTTCCAGACAGTCCTCATATTTCCCATTAGTTGTCTAAATTCACAGTGATGAAGGAAGAAAGCATTGAGTGAGAAATGTAGTTCAATCCAATAATCACTTATTAGTACCTTTTATTTGCCTAGAATGGCTTTATTCTATTTAAGTGACAGGAAAATGCAGAGGTTCTTATGGAGCCTTCAACTGTTGTAAGAGAAACCACAGATAAATGAATATCTGAAAAAAGTAATGCTAAATACATTCACTTGTGGGATAGAATATCACTGTAATCTGGAGTTAGGCCAGGGATTTCTGGAAAAGCAAATCCAAGGTTAGACTTTTGTAAGCTTGAGTATGGTAGTGGTGCAAGTGGAGGTGATGGGGAAGGAACAATAGCATTCCATGAAGACACAGAGGCAGAAAGTTCCTGGGATAGTTAAGGGACAGAAGTCTGGTAGAGGGACTTCGTGATTGGGAAGAAGTAACCACTAGACAATGTAAAGATCTTCACACTCCAAAGTCTTAATTGAGGGGGAGAGATCATCTGTATCAAAGAAACTGCTGTAACCTCCCTGGAGGTGCAAAGCTGGACTGGAGGAGCCCAGTTACTGATGTTATTCTTTTACCTTTCACCTTAGAAAGCAAAATGGGAATTAAAGATAATTAAATCCAAAAAAAAATAAAAATAAAAATAAAAAGGCTCTTTTGTTTCTTCAATCATATGGGTGTATCCTAGTAGTCTAAAAGTGTGGCCTCAGTTCTTTCTGTCATTATAGTCATAGGCTTTGGGCTTCAGTCAGGAGAAAGTTGAAATACAGGGATTGAGCTGGAGAGGGAGGGAAAGAGACAAAAGAAAGCTGTTACAACGAGGCGCTCTCCCGGACACCGTTTCCCCAGGCCACCCAGGGTGCTCAGCTGCGGAAGGCACCTAGACTCCATTTCTGTACGCAGCCTTGAGAAGTTGCTTAAACTGTGGCCCAACGACTGTCAGCTCCCAGCAGTTAGCTCTCTGTTCACATGTAAATCAAGATTTGGGGAGGGAATAGGATGGGCCTTGAGGCTGACACTTTCTTAGGCTCCCTCTTCGGGTCCTGCCCTCATCTAGCCCCACCCCACCCATCTCACCCCGAGATTTTTGACAAACTCTCCGGAACAGACCCCAAAAAGCCCCCTGTGGCGGCGCCTGCTCCCCTCGAAGCAACCGGTAAGACCCGGATAAGTGGAACTTCATTTGGAAACCCCCGATGCCAAGGCGGGGGATGGGGACGCAGCGCTGGGCATGCTCAGTAGCCGCGGTGCGTCTGGCTGCTACTCGCACTGTTATTTGGCCGCGCGCCCCGTGCTCCAGGACTGGCACGGGAGTCCATCCAGGTTCTCCACTGCTGCTACGAGGCTTCCAGAAAACCAAGAATTACCCGCCTCAGAGCGCCTCGGCCCCCACCCTGCTCCACCCCTCTCGCCAGCCTCCTCCTACTCCTCTTCCTCTCTCCTAGGAAGGCGGAGCTGGGGCTGCTTTCTGTCCGCGCGGCGCCGCAGACTGCTATGCAACCCCCAACTGAGAACCTGAAATGAATGCCGGAGCCCAGAGACTCCGTGACGGTGGCTTTTTCTAATAACACTTTGCCTGAAGTGGGGTCGTGGCGGAGTTTGTCTTCCACCTCTCGTTGCAAGCACTATGCGGAGAGCAGTCGGCTTCCGTGTGCTGTGCCTGCTTCTTAATCTTCACGCTGCAGGTAAGGGGTTGCCCTTCAGAGCTGGAGCTGAGGATGAGATGGGAAGGAAACTGCACATGTTTTTAAGGACTCTAGGGAAAGCTGGCCTCGCAAGGACAGCCTTAGAAAGGCAAAGCGGGACAGTAGTAACAGGGAAGGGGTGAGGGAGTCATGCACCTGTTGGAAGACTGAGGCCGAAAACTTAAGCTAAAATCAACTCTCGATTTTTCCTTACCTTGTACGTACGAGTAATAGTGAAGATTTTCACTAAGAATACAGGTTTGTTTCCCCTTCCCTTCCCCTTCAGCTAGACGCCCAGATCCTGTTTCTAAGCTGTGCACTTGACTGCCAATTTTTCAGGAGACAGACAAGCCATCCTGCTGGATATAACCTCTTCTACTGCAGCGGCTACATCTGTAAGATTTCTTGGTTTAGCCAGAGCTCACGGGGATGCATTGGCTGTAACTTGATAGACCACATCTCTGCCCAAAAGATCAAAATACATGGTTCACATTAAGGATGTTCCTCCGAGCTCCTTTAGTCCTTGCTCTTGTCACTCGAATTTTCTAAACCAATAAGAGGAAGGAAAGGTTTAAAATAGAACCTTGTCTTCTCTCAGCATCGTGGTCAGTGCGCGTCAGAGGACACTGAACAAAAAAACTCAATCACAGTTTCAAAGCTGACAGGGCAGGCCCTGCCTCTGGGAAAGACTTGCTGAGGTCTAGCTAAGAGTCACAGTGAGACTGCTCCCAGATATAAATATGTTTATTTTATATCACAGCCAATATCAGGTTTCAAGTGGAAGCAAACCTTAGGAAGTACCTGGGGAATTTATATGTGATGTCACTACAGACCCTGGTTCTGGATACATACAGTCTCTGTGCAATACAAGGACTTGGTAGACTGAATCTTTTATAATTTTTACACTCAAATGAGCTAAAATAGGGTATAGCAGAGAGATTTTAGGCACCTTACTGCAACAGCAGTGGTCCGTGCAGTATGTCTGTAGTAATAAAAGACAAGGTGTTTTCCCTATGTTTGCTTGTCATCCAATCATACATATACATTCATTCCTTCAACTAACATTTATTGAGTGTGTGCTATGTTCCAGAGGAAATGAATAAAAATAATGATTGTGAAATTATAGTTCCTGTGCTATCTTTTAAGAAGAGTGGGTGAGTTTTTTTCTATGTGCGCAATAATGACAGTAAAATATGATACTTTATTTCTAAGTAATGCTACTTTAGTGTATTGTGAATCTCTTTAAAAAATAATGTATGGAAATATAAAAGCTGTAATTAAATATACATTTTAATTGCTATAATTATGGTGTTATATTGTGGAAATTTCAGTAGTTCTTTGGCACCTTTTGAAAACTAGAAATAGTCATGACTTGGTCCTTAAATACTTGTAAACAGCTGTAATGTATCCTTTTATTACCACATGCAATTGAATATTGAAATATGGGATGAAAATACACTGGGTTGAGTTCTACTTGTATCATTCTTTAATAATAACACTGATACAAACATTCAGTATCGAAAAGAGTGCCTCGATTTTTATCAAAAATGATTTGGTTGATCTATCAAAGATATTAGTGCAGCTATTTTTAAAACTAATGTGTAAACAGTTCTTAAGATCACATTTAATATATCTTGAGTAAGTATACTCAAGAGTTATAAATAAACTTAAAACTAAGCAGGTAGAAAATATTTCTAAATTTAGTGTCGATGAACATTTGGGATGAAGTAAATAGAGGACTTTTGTTTATCAAAGGAGAAACCTGGAAGTCTGTAGTCCTACATTCTACCTAGAGGGCAGACTAAGAGTGTATTACTAAAGACAAATCAATCCATCTCTACTTTGACTTCACAATTTACAAAAATAAAAATAAGTAAAACCAATTTGAATTTAATGAGGCAGTGCATTGAGGAGCTTTCAGATTTCACTTGCAAAATGCTATACAGAAAGTAATTACATTCATACTTAATATAGTGTTTTCAATAGGTGTTTTTTTCCCCCCACAACAGATTGCACTTTTAATATTAAGGCTGTCTTACCGGTTTCATTTTGAATACGTTTTAATTTTAAACAGCAATTTGTGGGTCACAAGCTGTCATCAGATTATAATTCATCACAGTTATCTAATAACATTGTTAGGACTTTTCATTAGATCTGAAACAAACACAGATTTCTTGATCTGAGCTCCTGTAGGTTTGGGTAATAAGAAAGTGAGTGGGTGAGAGGACAAAAATCAAGAAGTCACTGATTTTTCTACTTGTTTGAATGTCTGAGTTTGTTTCTTTTACAGAAGGCTTTTCTCTCAGGACAGAAGTGGGCTTTATAAAGAAGGGAAAATGAATTTTATATATTTAGCCTTCTTGGACTAAAAAGCTAATCTATCCATTTTGGTTATGCCCAGGATACCAGCAACTACTTTATGCTGGTGGAATTGATGACATGTTAGCACCCTTTAAGGATGGGAGAAATTGGCTGACAGGATGTGAGTAGTGTTCTTCTTAGCTATTCTAGGAATTGTTGACTTTGATATAGTCATCCTCCTAAAGATAAGGTAGCAGATCATTTTCAACTTGAGTGTCATGTTTAATTATTTGGTCATAATTGCCTTAGTCACTAGCAAAAATAAATTTTTAATGATTCTAACCAACCCTGAATTCTAATTGACTCAATAAGGATAAGTATTGTGGCCTGTATGTAATTGTGGGAACAAAAAAGGGATGTGGGGCACTATGCTGTGTAGTTAACATCTGTGGGCGAGATAACCCTAACATATTATTGAGTATGGAGTTTGAGGACTCTATCCATAGCAGCTGATTTTCATAGATACCCTTAGCAAGAAAACTTATGATTGTGGTCCATTCAACTGCTTGCTATACAGCTAAGAAAATCAAATCCAGTAAATGGTAGGTAATAAAGTGTTTACTTTAAACAGCAAAGTGCCAGTTAACAGCATAGTCAGAATGAAAATGCAGGTTTCCAGACTTGTGATTGCATACTGTATAAAATCATACACTGGTTCTGATAGGTGAGGCCACCACTGAGTTAGTGGTGCCAAATTCTTTTTACCTAACTGTCATCATTCTTTTCTCCTTCTGTGAACTAACATAGTACATAAAATCCAGTTGAAAAGATCATTTCAAGAATATCTAAGAAGGTAACTAAAAGCTACCCTAATATTGATGGTTAAAAAATATATATTATGTGGAAGATGCACAGATAGCTTTCTTTAGTGTTTCTTCTTTTTCTTTGTCCAAAGAACCATATTCTGTTCCAAGAGATGATATTTATTGAGTAGTATTTTAGTTGCAAAGGAGTAAAGGTCTTGGGATATCTTAAAAATTCTCATGTAAAAACTTTCTTTTTCCTAAGGAATGTTTTGCTAAAACAAACGAGCAAGCAAAACAAACAAGCAAACAAATCAAACGTAACTTATTTTAATGAATTACTTTCTCCTCAAGTTCTGGAAATGGTTCTTAGAAATTTCCTCGTTGTTCTCACTATTAAACTTTCTAGATGGCACAGACTGCCTTCAGTATATCTTCTGAAGATGCTTCTTCCTGCTCAGAAAAATGCAGCATCATTTCTGTAGTCTTTGAGAAAGGTTTCCGTGATGACACTAAGAGAATAATCAAGGAAGCACCACCCTTAAAAGAAAGGGGCGCCTGAAAGAATAAGATTTTTTAAGATTTTAGGATGTCTTTTCTCAAAAAAAAGTCACTTAGAGCTTTAGAATTAGTTTTTCTTGTTCAAAATTACTCAGCACAGTCCTTATAATGGCCAAGGTTCTACTATATCTACCCCCCCCCCCGTTACTTCTCTGATACCACTTTTCACTACGCTCCTTTTCTGTCACTCTCCAGCCACACTCATCTCCTTTCTGTTCTAAGAAGATGCCAGGCACTTTCACACCTCCTATGTTTTGCTTTTTTCTTTGCCTGAGACATTCTTTCTCCATTTTAGGTCTTTCTCAGTGAGGCTTTCACTTACTATCCCGTTTAATATTTCACCTCCAACCTCCCACAAAAAGATACCTCCAGTACCCCTTTTCTGCTTTACTTTTTCCCCCAGAGGTCTTTCACCATTTATCACACTAAATATTTTACATATTTGTTCTATTGCTTATGGTTGCCCATTTTCCCCATTAAGATGTAATCTCCTTGAAGGCACAGATTTTTGTCTATTTTACTGCTACATCTATTGCCAATTTTACTCAGCCTAGTACCTGGGGGCAGGGCCTGGCATAAAAGCTACTAAAGATTAAACAAATATATTGAGTTAATAAAAACACAGTTATATTTCTGATCTCTTCTTTTTTCATTTAATTTCTTTCTGGCACTCATGAAAGACACGCCTAGTCCATTTAGCCACTTCCAGAATAGAATTGAACAGAGCTCATTTATCCAAACTCAGAGTTGTTCCGCAGGAGCCTTGCATGCCTAATGACATACTATCTCAAACAGACTTTGCTACTCTTGTATGGGCTTGTGAGAGACCAGAACTACCAAACAACTCAATGACAAAGTCTTATGAACTGATTGCAAGACGCTGTGTAGTCTAGATACTTTGCTGGTTGACTATATGGCATATAGGAATAGTTATAGTAATATGAAAGAATTTATGCAGCTATTTGACAAGTGGGTTTAAAGCAGCAGTCCCCAACCTTTTTGGCACTTGGGACTAGTTTTATGGTAGACAATTTTTCCACAGACGGGGAGGAGGGAGATGAGGGACATAGGGATGGTGCTGATGATTTAGGGATAATTCAAGCACATTACATTTATCGTGCACTTTATTTCTATTATTACATTGTAATATATAATGAAATAATTATACAACTCACCATAATGCAGAATTAGTGGGAACCCTGAGCTTGGATTTTAATATGAGTTTGCAAGCAGTTGATTTATTATGGTCTCTGTACAGTAAAACCCCTCTGCTAATGTTAATCTGTATTTGCAGCTGCTCCCCTGTGCTAGCATCACTGCCTCAGCTCCACCTCAGATCATCAGGCATTAGATTCACATAAGGAGCAAGCAACCTAGATCCCTCATATGCACGGTTCACAGTAGGCTTCATGCTCTTATGAGTATCTAATGCCACTGCTGACCTGAAAAGAGGCAAAGCTCAGAGGATAATGAGAGTAATTGGGGAGCAGCTATAAATAAAGATGAAGCTTTGCTCACTCACCTGCCACTCACCTCTGACTGTTCAGCCCGGTTCCCAACGTGGACTGGTATCGGTCCATGGCTTGGGAGTTGGGGATGTTTGTTTAAGGCACTAGGAAAAACCTGCCTGCTTTTTTGGCATTGAGGATGCATGGGTATATATACATAGGTCACACATTCCAAGCCCTATGGAAATTGCATATTCTATTGGAAGTCACACCCTGACAAGCACCTTGTGAAAATTCTGGGATAAATTATCCACATTCCACCTCTTTTTGTTCCTCATCTACCTTTCTACCAACTTCAATATTTATCCCATCATCTCACTGTTGAACATAATTAAAGTGACCAGATATCTTGTTAGCAATGAATATTTACAGCATTTATCTAATTTGATCTCTTTCTGAGTTGTAAAATTCTCCTCACTGATTGATTTCTATGCATAGCCACTACTTCCTAGAGGCCTTCTTATCTCATTGCCGTTCCTTACTTTATACTTTTAAATCTGCCTCTGATATTATTTAATAGTTACTGCTTTCTCGAATTTATGTGTGCTTGATCATTTTTTTCTCTCTACACAATCTCCTTGGATAATTAAATTCAAACCTACAGATCAAAGATTCCTAAATCTGTATTTCCACCTCAGATAGTTCTCCTGAATTCTAGTCCTATAATTAGAGTTACCCATGAGTCATTGGCTATCCCACAAGCATCTTATATCCAATTGTTAATATTCAGCACTTTCCATCATAATTGCCCTTATTTCAATATTTTCTATCATTGTGAATAACACCAGGATCCCCTACAATTGTCCTAAAATAATAACTCATTCTGTATGCTTTGTTTGCTGCTTTCATCCAAAAGGTAAACTAGTCTTCTCACCAAATCTCCTCCACTCTCAATTTCCACATTATTGCCTTGAGATAGGTTCTTCTTTTTCATATGTCTCATAATAACCTATCAAATCCATTCTTCATAATAATGTCAGGCAAACTTCTATAGAGCATACTTTGTTATATCATATTCTTTCTTTGTAAAATTCTTTAATACAGCTATTTCCTTTTCTCTTAGAATAAAACCCAAACTCATTAGCATGACAAAGTCTTTCACTATCAGGTTTTTTCTAACTTTATCCTTTTTGCCTATCATGTCCTTTGCACTCTAAGACCAGATTTCTTTAGGTTTGCCATGCCTCTCATCCTTGTCACATACTGTTTCATCTATCTTAAACATGCATACTCTGCTTCTTTTTCAAGATAACTCCCGAGTTTAAATCTTGGTCAGGCATTACCTACTTTGAGAAACCTTCCTTTGAGCAACATCATTAAAGTAACTTTAAGTTTTGTTTTTTTTTTTGAGGGAGGGTAATCCTCTACTTATGTACTTAACCTGAATATTGAACCTTTTTGAGAACAATAACAGCATTGTAGCTTTTATCTCTGTCTACTCATTCCCTAGAACTGTGCTTGTTCTCTAGTATACTATCAATAAATGTTCAATGAATGAATAAATGCACTCAGGATGTATTTGGAAAAATAAATTATGATAAAATAATTTACATTGATAAAACGATTATATCTCATTTTCATGACCATAGAATACAATTGTGTTTGCTACTGCTCCTTCTATCAAGTTTATTGGTTACAAAAAAGGTGGAAATGGGACAGAAAAGCTTTCATTTAAACATAGCCTCTAAGGTAAGTTTATATTCCATGGAGTTGAATGTTGAACTCCTCCTAGATAAATAGATATTCTTACATGATTTTCTAGTACTACTTTAAAATAGAAGTGAGATTAATGTTGTTACTTTAAAGAGATCAAGCAATTAGTAAGGTACATAGCATGATATCTGTGTACTAAGGAGTAGACCCAGAACTCCTAACACTGAATCATGATTACTATCTATCCTATAATAGCAAACATTTACCACTTAACACATTCAAATTCAGGTCGGGGAATCAGGCAATGGGTTCAATAAATTAAGACCAAAAATAATCCAACCCTCCCTTGTTTCCTCAAACAAAAATCAAACCATCACAGAACATTTATGAGTATTTGGATGGTTGTATACATTTCCTTTCTATTTCTGTATGTAGACAGTGTCTTTATAGAACCATAAAGTTTTTATATTCCACACATTTTTTTCTTATGGGGGACATGCTTACACCTGAAGAATTGAGACTGGTTTATTAATTATAAAAGGTCACTTTTTGTGAGATGATGAGATCACACCTCAAAAGCCCACTTATTGCCATTAGTATTAATGATAACATTGGTGTCATGTTTTTTAGTACATTTACTGTTAAAAATTTTTTAAACCATTTTTAAAGTCAAATATAAATGGTAGAGAAAGCCTTTTTTCCCCTTTAAAATGAGATTTTTTTAATGATCTTATTTGGCCCATGAGTGCATTCTTTGCCTTCAAAACACTTACAAATCCTGACACACTTAGAATAACATTGGTATTTCCCAACATAAAGAATTTTAATAGCTTTACAGAAAAATATTCAATGGTAAAATTATTTTATCAACTTTTTTCATGATTATTCACAAAATAATGTAACTATAAGTGTCTATTATTGTGCTGATATTTGCCACAGAATGGCCATTAACAAATTTACATTGTGGATATTAGCACTTTCCATTTAAGTGGATAGCTAGACCTTCATTATAACAAAATCTCTTTCAATTTTGTTTTATAAGATGTTGATGTCAGTTATGGGCCAATAGCAATGAAAAACTAATTGTTTATGTGAAGCAGTAGTCTAGACAATATATTTTAATTTCACTGAAATAAATACCAAGTACAGTGAGAACACAGATTATTTCTTTTCGTAGTTCAAAACTGAAACGATGTCCATTTTCTTACTAAAATGTGCAGCATGGCTTAAGGCATTTCTATCCTACTGATTCTTTAGAAAATATCTCTAAATGAGCACAGAGTAAGAGTACCTCACTGTCTCAAGCACTTCAAAAGTAACCACAATGCAGCCTTTTCCTGCAAGTCAACCAGACTAAAAACCAGTGGAGGAGCCCTGCCAAAAGAAAACCAAATCTCCACCCGGCCAGGTGACACCCTTGAGGCCAGGCATTCCCTTGGTTCCTAAGGGACTCCCACAGTTTGCAGCAAAAGCAAAACAGACCACATTAATATATTTTTGAATGTTTTACTCACACTTTAAATTCACACACACACATGCATATAAGGTTACAGAGGCAACAAGTAACAAACCAGTCCCATGAAAGATGTTAGGCTCTGGCTGGTCTCAGGACCATAGCTAGTGAGTTTCTGATGGGGCAGAGCCTTCTGGCAGATGCCTTCATTGAGTCCCCAGCAGCAGGAGGTCGCAGTGTGATAGGAGGGATCCGCTGCCAATCAAAGATCCTGCTCTTTTATCTCTTCTCTCACAGGCCTTACCATTCCAGATGGTAGATGCAGGGTCTTCTCAGCAGGGCGCCAGCATGTAAACCCCCTTGCTTATCGCTGGGTCCAGATATATCCTTACTGCACATGTTCCAGCTATGGAGTCACTCAGGTTTTTAAAATGGAGTTTCTTATGTCAATGTCCATAGTGCTCTGTATACTTGCAGTGATTCACTGGCCTATACAACATGTACAGAGCAAAACTCTACTGCTATTTCACTATAGTAATAAACCAATTCCTGATGAAGACTGGAGGGAAAATGAAACAATATATATAACTGTACTGGGCCAACTCCCATCACTATGTTAATTTTACTTAACTGTCATAGTGGATCCATACAAAGTATGACAAACATAATATGGTGAGTTCATTTAAAAAGTATCAATCCATGAATATAAAGGTGTGGTTTTAAGTTATAAGCAATTTTCTTTCTTTGCTTTGTTGATTCAAGTTAGGTTTTAAATTATCTTTGGATGAAAACTAAATACCCTAAATAGAAAAGTAAAGAAAATTGAAATAAAGGGGGAAATGCCTTATTTTTATATCACCTTTAGCAGAATACCATATTAGTTAAGAGTATGGATATTGTGGTCAGTCTCAAATCAAGGAATGATCACTTGCCAGCTCTGTAACATAGGTCAAATTATTTAATCTTTCTAAGCCTCAATTTTCTGTTTTTGAAATGGAGACTATACATTCTACAATTGTGGGGTTGTGTTGTGTATTAAATAGGATAATGTATGTATAACTGCACTGTCTTTGTAAGTGCCATGTTAAATGTTCACCTTATTTGATTAGGAGTGGGAGAGGTCAGATTAAATGGTTAACTAGTATCTTGGAGCAAATTATCATTCTTTTTGTTAGTGCCAATGCTGGAGACACATATGCTCAAGATACATTCTGAATTTCCTTTTTTCAGTTGGGCCTTATCTGCTTAGTTTTCCTCTACCATGATCATGAACCTAATGAAATGAACAGATTTATAGTGGATTGTGAAGTTTTAAAATATTTACCTATAGCTTTTGGCCAGTGAAAGCCTGGGGAGATACAAATTGGGCCTAAGATGTCAGATCTCATTGTCCTCCCATCCCTTCTTCAAGCCCCCACCCTCAAACTCTCTCAATAAAATGATTTGATATCCTCTCTTTAATAGATCCACCTGTTCCCCAAATCTCTTTCCCAATTCCTTACTTAAAAACAGGATCTAAACATGGTATCTAGCATCATATCATTATAAAATCCTTATTTAACTGAATGTAAAATATAGGTTTTTCTTGGGTTTACCTGATAATGAAAATATGTAATATTGACATAAATACCATAAGTCTGAACTACCTAGTTCCTATTACACTGCCTTGATTAACAGATAGCATAGCCTTACACTTATGCTATGAGCCACGTCTCTAACTAGTCTCTCTAAGGACCCACAAAAGATGAGAGTTTCAAACATGTTACCGGAGATGCAACTCATTGTTTTATAGGCCTCCTATAGGACTGCTGTTCTGGCAATGCTTCTCCTCTACTGACCAACTGACACTCTCCTGCTCACTATTTATACCCCATGTAACTTCAAGACCATCAGGCTCCAGGTCCACATGGAAGGCTGCTTGTGCTTCTTGGACATTTGGGAAACAAGAATCTCTGAATATAAGAGAAAAGCAGGGAGGAAGCATAGAGATGGGAAGACTCGACGAGGTCTGACAATTAAGTTCAAAAACTCTTCCTAGACAAAGTACTACATACCTCATTGCTGAATATCACTATGGTTACCATCGAAGTACACTCCTTGAGAAACTGTGCACCAATGTTGGCACCTAGTCCTCCTTTCAAAGAAATTTTAGAACTCTTTTTGGAATGACCATCAGAGCTATTGTCATATTACTCTTGAGGTTTTGAATATCATCAAAATGTCTTCCTTTTGATATTTCCTTTATCTTCAGGTAAAGAAAAATGTCATTGGAAGTCAGATCAGGTGAGTAGGGAAGGTGTTCCAATACAGTTACTTGTTTACTGGCTAAAAACATCCTCACAGACAGCGAGCGCCCTGTGAGCTGGTACATTGTTGTGAGGCAAGAGCCATGGGTTGCTAGCAAGAAGCTCAGGTCATTTGCATCTAACTTTTTCATGCAGCCTTTTCAGCACTTCCAAAGAGTAAACTTGGTTGATTGTTTGTCTGCTTGGCACAAATTCATAATGAACACTCTCTCTGATATATAAAAAAATTAGCAACATCATTTGACTCGGTTTGGACTGATGGAACTTTTTTGATCATCTAGAATTGGCTGACTTCCATTGTGCACTTTGATGCTTTGTTTCAGGGTTGTATTGGTACTCCTATGTTTCATCACCAGTGATAACATGGCCCAAAACATCCTCTTGCCCCTCCTAAAGGTCTTGACAAACTTTGACTCTCCTTTGCTTTTGTTCATCACTGAGCTCTTTTGAGATTATTTTTGCACACACCTTTCTCATGCCAAGATTTTCAGTTAAGATTTTCCTGTTTCTCTATTGATGTTTACTTGGTCTGCTATGCTTCTCACAGTCAGCCAACAATTTTGAAACACAATTTGATGAATTTTTGCAATGTTTTCATTAGTTTTGCTTGTTACTAGCCACCCTGAGCTCTCTTTATCAGTAACACTTTCTCTCCCCTCAGAAAAAACATTTAATCAATTTGTACACTACCATTTTTTTCATGGCATTATCCCTACAAACTTGGACTAACATGACTTTGATTTCACTTCCACTCTTGTCAGTTTTAACAAGAAATTTAATGTTTTTTCATGCTTTCATTTAAGCTTTAACATTCTCATGATGGTGCACAAAAACACGCAACAACGAGAATGAATGCCACTCAGCCAGACACTGCCATGAACACAACTGTGAGACACAGATATACCAAGGGTATGACATGTTACCAAGTTATTTATACAGTTCTACAAATGTAAGCATATGGTGGCAAGTTTGCGAATTTGATTGTCAGACTTTATATATCCAGCTTCTGTTACCTAGCCACACTTGATCTCCCAAGACTCTTCTCTTATGCTAATTTAACCTCTTCAAGTGATCTACTACGTATGGCTTCAGTCTGACTCTCTTGAAGACATGCACTCCATTAGGAAACTTAGACTTCACCTGTGGAAACTTTTTCATGGTGCTGCCTTCCTCTGTGAAATCCAAGTTTATAGTCAGGCAGGTATGTCAGTGCCTCTAAACATTTCACAACAGTTAAAAAGCTTCTGGGGGAATTTGCTCAGGTGCTCACAAGACTGGTCTAATTGGGCATGGCTCTTGGCATCCTTGGACACCTCTCAATCTCTAGAGCATCAAGATTTCCCATCAGATGTCAACTGGTTACTTTGGGTGATTTGTTTGTGCAAACTGGAAAGGCCTAATGTTTAGAATGCTTAAATTATAAATATTATCATGCTTTTTGTAACTCCTAAATCTGAGCATTAACTGAAGCTATAAAATTATCATGGAAGGGTCTCCTCTCAAGATAAACATTGAATTTCATAAGGAAAAGAAAAATAGATTTCATTATAAGAAAAGAAGGAAAACACAAGTGTTTTCTAAATCCCTACAGTGTTTTAAATTGAGACTTATAAAATAATCATTTCACACTGTAGGAGAGAAATATGTTCTGGAACAGTATGCTTGTACTTTAGAAAGAGAAAAAAGAAACTCTAACTCATGCAGCATAGTAAAAAACAAGCAAACAAAAACAACGAAAGCAAAACTTAGGCTCCAGAATCTGATTACTTGGATTTAAATCCCATCTCTGCTATTTAATATTTAAATTTTCTGTGATTCCCTTTCCTTATCAGAAAAAATGCCATAGTAATTACTTCATAGGTTGGTTTGAGGATTTAAAGAGCTAATGCATAAGGCCCCACCATTTGGGAGCTGAAATGTTAAGTATATTTAATAGGTAGTAGCTATAAGAGTTATCATTTTAACATCTGAAAGCTTTTATTGGTTTTATATTTCAGCTCTCGTACATGAAAAGAAAAAAGTGTACATATTGCTCCCAGTCCATTAAAAAAAATCACTCTAAAGCCTTTTGTAAAGAGTACCTGGTATGAAAATCAAATTGGCATGCCTCCATTTTTTAAAATACTGGTGGAATCTCTGCCTTATAAATTTAAGTGCTCACAATTAGTGAGGTTGTGTTAGGGAGAATAAATGCTGTTTTCCAAACTGAAATTTTATTTATACACACACACACACACACACACACACACACACACACATAATTCTATAACCATTAGAGTCTGTGCAATCATTCACAGCTCTTTTTCTAGTGAAGTGTCTCAGTTTCAGGGCTCAGGTAAGATTTATAGTATCATTTCTGCTGTCCAACTCTACAAACTTCCTGAATTCACAACATGTAACAGGGGACAAAATATCCTACTTCCAATGTTGACCTTACTCCATGTTCACATAAACCTTGAAAACTGCATTGCTTGGTTTGCATACTCCAGTTTGAAAATCATGTCCACATACCTTTGGTATGTGTGTGTGGAAGGGGAGGGGGTGTGCTTCATAAACTCAGTTTCCATGCATGCGTTCGGAGAATCAGGCATTCTGTCATCCCTAGAATTAAGTACTGTTGAGTTGGCACAAATTTCCAATGGGTGTAGGGTCCATGCCTGCAGTTTAGGCCTGTCCTGTCCTGTGCCTAAAGCAAAAGTGCCCTTCGTCCCCCATACTTCTGTAGCAACAGCAACCATTGCTGGAGCCCAGCCCTCACACCCACTCTAGCCCCTGATGTCTTGAAGTCCACCCTCTGAAAGTATACTCTCAAACTGAACCCCCCTCTCCAACTTTCTTTTTCTTCTTCACTCTAATTAAAGTGTGTAATTCTTGCTTCCCATTGCAGAAGAGGTCTCTCCTAAACTAGCTATATTTTAGAAAAGATGTGACACACTGATCTACTCCAGATAAGAATTGCTTTTAATTGCATGGTTCTTCCCTAATAAATTTTCATTTTGCTAGGGAATTATGAGAGAGCAGTGCCCTAACCCAGTGGCATTAATTTCAGATGATAAATGAAGGGACTAGAACAGGATAGAATAGCAGTGTTGACCTGAAGGTCCTACCAAATAACATCTCAAATTTCTAAACACAAGCAAAGGGATCAAGGCAGGGATCTCTTCTAGTGGCCTCTATGGACTTCTTTCCTTACCCTCCTCTTGCCCTTATATTTGGGCATCTATTTCTCTGTAGTGTCATTATTGTGGCAATATTTTAATTTTTGTATATTTTCTAATGTTTATTTTGCTGTATTTTAATATAACTCTTAATCTGCTATGAGAATTATTCTTAAAACAGACACTTCTTTGTCTTCCAAAGTCATCTGGAGAACTCTACTATTTAAAAAATGAAAATAATGTATAATCTTTACAACTATTTGTAAATAACATTTTAGATCTTTGCACAATAATGATGCATAAAAATTAGATTTTACAAATGTACTGCTTCACTACTCAGTGCATATAGAACTCAATTCCTATGATTTCTGCGAAAGTTACCATATTTTAACTTTCTACCCATATGATCATCTTTCTCTACTTCTGTGTTTCCACAGAGGGCATATCTTGATGAAGTTCTTCTCTTAATGGCTGTGTAGAATTTAAGAGATGCATATGCGGAATATAAAACTGAAAGCAAAGAAAAAAAGAAATGAACAAACAAATAACCCATGGACACAATCGATAGTTTAATGTTTATTTGGGGACGAGTGGGTTAGGGAGGGGAGAAAGGGGAGGGGGTGGGAGAGGAGGGGGGGAAGCTAAATATAAGGTGATGGAAGGAGAAGTCACATTAGGTGGTGAACTTATACAACAAGTTGACAATGCACTGTAGAATTATATGCCTGAAACCTATGTAATCCTTGCTAACAGATGTCACCCCAATAAGTCTAACAATAAAAATGAATTTAAAAAAAAAAAAAAAGAATTTAAGAGATGGTAGCACTTAACTCTTATCAACTTCTCCGCCTAGCATCCTTTGACTCAGTTCTTCAGAAACTAGTGGGCAGCTGACAGCTTCTGTTTGATGTAACCTAAATCTCATTTTCTCCAGCAATCTGAAGCCAGTGGTCTTAACCGTATTTTGTTTTCATGACTTATGTCTAGTCACAATGTGCCAAAGGATGTCATCCTACTTGCATTATGTTTCCTTCTAGAACATATATTTAGCAGATGAAAATTAACTCTATTAAAACTGGGTAAAACTTCAGGAAATATGAAACACTTTTATTGTAATTTTACCACCAGTACAAATCACACAGTGGATTTTTCCTGAAATGGTTGTCAATTCTGACTCCCAAATAGCTTTCCACTGTGCAGCTTAACTTTCAATGGATAAGATAAATAGGAGAAAGTAAGGGATGCCCAAAGCAGTTATCCTTGGCTGGAAGTGGGAGTAGGAACAGCATTATCTAATGAAATAATAAGCAAGTGTGGAGTTTTTATATTAATTAAAATGCAAGAAAAGTTTACATGATACTCCAAACAAATTGTTTTTTATTCTTTTAGAGGTCAGTTCTTCTCCTATATACAGAAGAGAACCAACTCTAAAACACAGACTAATTCTTTTGTGTTGTTTTTAATTTTTATTACAGACATACTAGACTTATCATTGCCCAAACATGTGGGACATTTAAATAGTTTCAAAGAACAACACAGCACCTCCTCATGTGATTACGTTTTCACATCTTTGTGTCCATTTCATAAACTAGATTTTTAGAAAAACCATTCCTTGAAGGAGGTAGTTTTTCAATACAAGCTTATCCACGTCTTTTTTGTGGTGTGGATCACGATGGTTTACAAGTTTTGTAAATTGAATCATTGTTATCTTGTAGAAACCCTCATTTTATTTTATTTACTTTTTATGACAAAATAGCTAATTTGAAGATGAACTTTTTTGTCAAGTTGATTGCTTTGTATCAGGATACAAAACAAAACAAATATATACAAGGCTGTCCGGACAAAATCCAACCATAAATGCCTCTATTTTTTGTTACATGGCTGGATATTTTCAGCACAGCCTTTGTACGTACATATAGTCATATGTATGTTGTTAGAATATAACTAAGACACACAAACTGAATTTTATAAAACTGGCTTCATATATAGACAGAGCTATAATTGGACTCTTTCAAAACACTGATACATCTTGCTGTTAAGATTAGCAGGAGTGACCATGTTATCCCTGAAAGATTATGCGAACAGACCTCATTTGTCATGTCTTGGGAAGGTTGTAGTGTTCATCCAGAAGATCCAGTGTTATTACTGTGGGTACTTTTAACTGGAGATTAGTACTGTGATAACCTCTTGGGTTACCGTTACCAATAGATGTAGAACAACTAGAAGAATAGTTAATATTAGTCTCCTTACATCTGAGGCTATTGCTCCTGGAAATCCCTGCTCCTTTAAGTTCCCAAAGGGTCTTTTATTGTACTTAGGGAATAACTTATATTTTTAGAAAAAAAATCCATACTATGTGAAATCTAACTGAATCTGGGCTTTATATTTACTGAAGTGCATATCTAACTTGGTTCTAGATATATAAGAGCCACCTTCATTTTCTGATGAAAAAACCTAATGCTCAGAGTGATGAGGAGACTTGCTCAAGTTACATCCATGAAAAGAGGGGTGGGAGAGGTAATTGAAACTAGAATATAAGTCCCTTACCTCTTAACTCATTATTTCTTTAAGAAGTATGCTTTTTTCCCTTTCTCAATACTATTAATAGGCATTTTCTATATAAACTTTCACTAGTATCTCTTTGTATTTTTAATTTTTCCTGAGAGGCATTTACAAATCAGATAAGAACTTCACCATTTCTCCTGTAGAAATTCCCAAGGGATTTCCCTGATGTTACCTATTTATATCTTCTTTCTAGAGGAGAGAATGTTGGCAGTGTTTGATAAATAATAGTTGTCCCTTCACAAAATGACCAGAGAAAAAAGTTGCCTGTTTTTGATTGTTTATTTTTTCGGGTCTCTTTAGAGACTATTGTTTCATCCTTTGCTCCTTTCGTAAGTTACTGATACTGATTTTAACACTGGCAATACAGGGATTTACTCTGAGAAGGTGTATAGAAGGCCATTCTACCTTGTGCATCTAGGAATTACCCATATTGAATTTGAAATAATGAATTATAATGCACTCCAGCTTAACCCTTTTCCCATTTAGGAAAAAAAAAAAGAAAGCATAGCTCACTGGCCATGTTCATTTAATTTTACATAAACATGTACTTTGAGACTTATAAAAATCTGACTGGTTTTCAGTGTGAAAATAAAATATAAAAACTGTTCTTGGAGTTATTTCTAAACAGCACTTTTCTCTAATCTTAATGTAAGAAAAATATATATGATCAGTATTCAGTAATTTGAGGAGTGAAGTTAGGGCTGTAATTTGCGAGTTATCTCAGGATAAATGTTACAGCCCTAAGTGGTGCCAGCAAGTATTCTTGAGGCAAATTAGAAAATGTTATTACCATTGCAATTTCATACACTTCTCTTTCCTTTATTAAAGATCTCTTCAGAGATTCTAAGACCCAATAGAGGTTCTAAAATATTTTCTTTCTTACATTTCCATAAATCACTCTTTCTTGGTTTGCCTCCTACCATACTAGCTTTCCTTCTTACTTATATTTGCTGGCTTCTTTTCATCCTAATTCTAAATATTGTAATTCTACAGTGCTCTGTCCTATACATTCTTCTTTTCTCTATCTTCCCTATCAGTCACTTGGCTTTAAATTTTATCTATATTTGATGATTATGACTCAATCTCTCAGATTCTCTCTCTCTCCCCAACCATAAGCTACACATTTAGTTATCCAACTTCTAATTCAACATCTCCACTTTTATATTTAGTGAGCATCTCAATTCTAAGTATTTCAAATGTTTACTTGAGTATATTTACAAAGTTGAAGTGAAGGAGGTGATAAATAGGTGGCATTTGAAGACAGAGAAGACAAAACTAATTCCAAACACTAGCTCAGTAGTCCTCAAACTTCAGAGTTAGAATACAAGAACAATTTGATTATAAAGGTGTGGAAAGAAACTAAACTTTGGGTGATGAGCACACAATGCAACATACAGATAATGTCTTATAAGATTGTACACTTGAAACTTACATAATCTTATTAACCAACATCACCCCAATAAATTTAATTTTTAAAAATCTGGGTTCTTAGGATACATCTCCAGAGATTCTGCTTTGGTTCAAGGCTGGGATCTGGAACTCTATGTCTTAATATCCTAGATGATTCTCATGCATGGAGCTAGGCACACTTTGATAAACTTTTTCCTACCTAATGACTGTGATGAGGTTCTTAATATTACGCTGCCAACTTGGTTCTCGTTACTCTAGGACAAGATAGGACTGAGTCTTTTCACATATAAAACTGATAAGGCTGGAAAATCTTAAATATGTTTCAATTGCACTTAAAATTAAATTGTCACCTTCCTTATAGACCCATTTTAGCACAGGAGACATTTGTTAGCTGGACTTACCTATTCTATTTAAATAAAGTGACTCAAAAAATGTCTGTGATTAATACTATATAAAAAGAAAGATTGAAGATAATTGTGTCATTTTCTCAGCTTTTTATTCTCTGATCTCCTAAGATGCCTTTTTTTCTTTTTTAATACATATAGCGAATCCAGAGTAGAGCAATTCATAATTTTATAGATTTTGCTCTCCATTAAGCCTTGTGTAACCAGCATATATTTCTAGCATCTTCAGCAATTGTCTTACCAATATGCTTTCAGTGTTCACCTAGGGATATATAAGCAGGTGATTTTCTTAGTTAGCTCATATGCTTTCTTCTATATAATAGACAGTTGGGGATAATCTTCAGGTATCAACAACTTTAGCTTTTCAGGCCATTCAAATCACAATTACATTTCATGTAAATTCTGAAGTAGTAATGAAAACTAATCATATCTTCAATCCTGAGCATGCTAAATTGACTGTAATTTTTCTTAAGAAATCAAGCTATCATAATTTTCAAAGATAATTATTGGAAAGTGATGACTTTGAAATAACTGTAAATTTCATTTCTCTGACTAAAATGAGAGTTCCTCAGACTTGGAAATATCATAGTCATTAGGAACATACATAATATTATGAAATTCAGAACAGGGTACTTCAGTGTTATTATTCTTGAAGCTGGTTTATTAATGGAGAATGGTGCTAAAATGTTTTAGATGGATTATTAAGTTTCTGACCATAGGTGTCCATTTAGTATTTTATGAAAAGTAATTCACTGGATGATATTGTAATTTCTAGAAGAGTTTCTACACATCTGAAAAGTGAGCACTTTCTTCCCTTGTCTCTGAACAAACTTAGTATGACATTAGGAAGAGCAACAATGAAGTGATTGCCTTAGAGTTGAGACATAGAATGGACATACTCTTTTTCTTAGTTGACTTTTTACATACTTGTTTGAAGATAATCACTTGTTTTAGAAAAAACATATTGTATGCTTGCATGAACTTGGGTTTCACACCTGAAGGTTTGGCCCTCTTACCAAAAAAGAGGAATCTATAATGTTCAGTAGAATGAGAATTATACTTGTCATGATAGTGCTATTAAAATGGACATGCTAATAAAGGTTAACATGCAAAAAGGACTTGAAGGTGCTTGCAAGATATGAGAAATAAAAGAAAATAGTGCAAGATTGGGAAAGAATTCTAATTACATCTGAAAAGAATTAAGTAATTTTCTCTAAACAGTGTGTATACAGCTTTCTGTTGCCATAGGCATGCCAAGGGAAAATCTGAGGTACCTAGGATTGCTAGGCACTATGTTGGTGTCATTAATATTTTGTGATCTGCTTGCTCTGCTTATCATCTTATATAGAAGATCTTGTTTGCTTTTCTAATTGGTATTTTAAGTTGTGATAGTCTATTAACTCATATATATATAAATATGGTATCTATTTCTTCCTGTGCCCAATGGAATTTAGGAGAAATAGTTAAATTGAATGGATATTTACCTAACAGAAAAAATAAAAGTGATTGTATTACTTCTCTGGAGGTCCATATTACTAAGTTACAAAGAGAGAATGCATATTGTTGTACAATTAGAAGTTTTCTCAGACTTCTGCTCTCAGTGAGTTTAAAATATTGTATAAGCACTTAAAATATACATACATAGCTAACTATAATATAACCAGGATAAAAACATTATGAAATAAGATGCTATTGATTAAAGGGAAGAAAGTTTAACATAATATAAATGGTTGTTATTTGAGGAACAGATAAGACATCCAAAACCAGAAAGTGAACAAGATGTTCAAACTGTGGGTTTAGTTAAAGGAAGGAACTCCTGACTATAAAAGGTATTAAAATATCTGATAAACAGGACATTTTCAAACTACATCCACTTCTGTCTACTTGAAGTCTCTGAGATGCCTCCATAATACCAGTATGTTCTATTTGTTGGGGATAATTAGGCAGGGGAAAAAGATGAAAGACTAACTCATCTGAATTCTTCACAAGTCTTAAATCCTCCAAAAAAAATGGATAACTCTGCTTATCAGATATTTCTACTCATCTTATTGAATAAGGTCTTTGATTTTTGTTTCTGCTTCTTTCCCCTTTCAGGATGCTTCTCAGGAAATAGTGATCACTTTTTGGCAATTCATCATAAAAAGAGTGGGAAGCCAGCCTTTATTTATCACCATTCACAAGATATTGAGAAGAGCCTGGATATAGCTCCAGTAAAGATATATAAGCATTCTTCTTCTGAAGCTCAAATAGGCAAACACCACCAAATTGTTAATTTACCATTTCCTAGACCTGCATCTGAGACATCTCTCAATTTGTTGGCTGTGGCTGGTCAAGACCTTAAAGTGGAAAACCTTCCAATCCCAGCAGCAAATGTAATTGTGGTGGTAAGTATTAAACTTAACTGATGCTGATGTTAATGCTCGTGCTTTCCTTTGTGGTTGATGTTTAGAAAAAAAAAAACTAATGGTGAATAGTTGTTATTAGATCTCAAGGTTTTTTTTTTTATCACAACATTTTTTATTCTATGATATTTCCTTATTGTTGCTTAATTATTGTGTGTTGGCTTCCTCTTGAATGTAAACTCATGAAATAAGAAACCTTGCCTGTATCCTGTACACAGCACAGTACATGGTGCATGTAGATGCTTAATTAATATTTGAATTAAAATTTGCTTTAGGAAGGCCTTACAATTATAGCAGATCATATCTTTTACTGAGCCTCTTGCCTTCTGTGATAATATCTTCTAAGCAGAGAGGTCTTAGTCTCAGTTTATGTAAATAAATAATACTTATTAAAGTTCTTCTGGCCACTTGACTCAAATTTTATGAAATGAAGAGTCTACTGAAAGGGAAGTGGTATTATAGGGGGAGGATAGTTTTTTATCACTGGAGTAAATAAAATGGTTTGGGAATACTTGATGAGCAATGTTACTAACATCAGTGAACAAACATCACCCTTTTTTAATCAAGACAATGCATTTGTCTCATTGCTTGTATTCTTAGGGTAACCCAGGCTAGAGATTCCCAACTTGTAGAGGTATCATAGTTTAAATACATGCTGAGGTTGATGCCCTATTTAGACTATTATTCCTCTCTAGTTTAAAATCGCAATAGAAAGAGGGGGCTTGGCAAGATGACAACCAGAGAGAGGATTCCTAAAACTTCTTCTGGAAAATACAATTAAATGGCCAGCCAGGATCCAACACAAAAAAACCCTGAATGGCACAATGACAGCAGAGAGATCCACACATTGCAAAATAACAGCTGAAAGTTAAAGAAAGAGGGATGAGTGGGAGAGAAGACAGGGAGCAGAGATGGATCACAACTCTACCTGACCTTGGCTAACTGAAAGAACTAGAAAGAAATCAAAGGACATGGGCTAGGGAGCAGCATAATACTGGGTGGAGGGAGGCCAAGTGGTGACAAGAGTGGAGGGAAGAGTGGTGAGGACTCTGCGAGATTGTGGGGGAGCTGGACCTAGCAGCAGCATGACAGAGACATAGTCCAGGAGTTGCACCCTGGGTAGCACAGAAGCTGAGCAAAGGATCTGAACTGCCCTAAGCAGTAATAGAGCCACCAACTGCAGCATCACAGCTCTTATCACTTGAAAATGCTGCTGAGAGCAACTGCCATAGAAATGCTGAAACACTGCAACATGGTCCTAGGTAAAACTCAGGCTCAGGAGAAAGGAGAAAACCTGAGCTGGTGGCACTTGCTCTGACCAACATGAGTGCAGACTGCTATCATCTTGCATTCCATCAGCCACCCCTTACTCCCTGAACTTCCCCAAGGAACCACAGGAAGTGGAGTGACCTCAGACTGCCTCCAGAAGCACAGGTAGAGGCCAGAGATAATGGCTCAGTCACCTCCCCTTTCTCCCAAAGCTTGTCCCTGCAGTGTCACCTAGTGTCTGTTGTATAGCAAGACAATATAGCAATACCAAATGGAAAGAAAAAGGAGAGATCTCCCTGCAACTGTCAGAAGAAAAGCTTTCATGCCTAAAAAGGAGGCCACAGTGTCCAACACTGTTGTGCAGAGAAACACTATGAATAGTATAGGATTCCAAGCCATTCAGAAAGATGAAAAATCTCCAGAAAAGAATCTTGTAGATCTAGAAATTTAAGAACTAAGTGACATAGAACAAGACTGCAGTTCTAAAGGCTCTCAGAGAAATGAAAACATATTGGCAGAACACCGTAGCTGAGATGAATGATCTCAGAAAGGAAATTCATGAATAAAAGAAACATTTTACAAAGAAATTGAAATTATAGGAAAGAATCAGGTGGAAATTCAAGAGATAAATAATGCAATAAAAGAAGCAAAAAATCAAATAACTGCCATAGGAAACAGGGCCAACCAGTTGGAGGAAACAATTAGTGATATTGAAGATCAGAACAGAAAAGAAGGTAGGAACTTTAGAGTCAAAAGGACTGAAAGAATTCTATAAGAGCTATCTGACTTCATTAAGAAAAACATTAGAATAATAGACTTAGAAGAAGGAGCCTACAGAGAACATACTCAAACAAATAGCAGATGAGAACTTTCCAAACCTATGGAAAGATCTGGAACCCCAAAATCAAGAAGAAAATAAGTTGCCTACCTACCTGGACCCTAGAAGATCTCCAAGGCACATTTTACTGAAGATATAAAAAATCAAAGACAAAGAGACAATTCTCAAGGCAACCAGGGAAAACAGAAACTACAACCTTTAAAGGAAAACCCATCTGGCTATCATCAGACTTCTCAGAAGAAATTATACAAGCCGGAGGAAGTGGATTCAAATATTCAAAATATCAAAAGACAGAAACTTGCATCCAAGAATAAATAATCCAAAAAAATTATCTTTAAGATAAGAAGGAGGAATAAAGGCCTTCTCAGACATACAGAAGCTGAGGGAATTCTTCAGCACAAAGCTGGCATTTCATGCAATACTAAAGGAGTCTTTTTGACCTGAACCAAAACATCAGAATAGATGAAAAGAGTTGGGATAACAACAAAAAGAGTGGGGGGAGGAGAAGGCCATATGAAATCCTCAATATCAATCATTACTCTAAATGTAAATGGACTGAACTAACACAGAGTAGCAGACTGGATTAAAAAACAAAACTCATCCATATGCTGTCTCCAGAAGACACACCTCAGCCATAAGGACAAACACAGAATCAGAATGAAAAGATGGAAAAAATACTCCAAGCAAATGGTGTCTAGAGAAAAGTAGCAGTTGCCGTACTGATATCTGAAGAAACAAGCTTCAGGTTAAAAAAGATAGCAAGAGATAAAGATGAACATTTCTTGTGATAAGAAGAATACAAGAAGATTTGACACTAATTAATATATATGCCCCAATCAGGAAGAACCAAAATATACAAAACAACTACTAACAGATACTAACAGATATAAAAGAAGAAACTGACAAAACCGCAATCATTGTAGGGGACCTGGACACATACTTAACAGCTATTAATAGATCAACCAAATAGAAAATAAACAGGGAAATATCAGCTTTAAATGATACATTATAGCAATTGGCCATAATTGACATTTACAGGACACTTCATCTAACAAAAAAAGACCATACCTTTTTTCTACTGTACATGGAACCTCCTCAAGAATAGACCATATGCTGGGACACAAAACTAACCTCAGCAAATTCAAGAACATTGAAATCATATTAAGTGTGTTCTCAGACCACAAAGCTTTGAAATTGGAGATCAACTGCAATAAGAAAGCAGAAAAAATTGCATATACATGGAGATAAACAACATCTTATTTTAAAATGACTGGATCAAACAAGAAATAAAAGAAGAGAGTAAAAAATAAATAGAAACTAATGACAATGAAAATGTATGTATCAAAATTATTGGGACACAGTGAAAGCAGTAGTTAAAGGGAAACTTATATCATTACAGGCTTATCTTAAGAAAGAAAACAAATCACAAGTAAACATCCTAATATCTCATTTTAAAGAACTAGAAGAAGAACAGAAAAGTCCAAAGTCAACAGTAGTAAGGAAATAATAAAAATTGGAACAGAGCTAAATGAACTTGAGAACATACAGATGATAGGAAAAATTAATGCCAAAAAGAGCTGGTTCTTTGAAAGAAACAAAATTGACAAAACTCTGGCTAGTTTAACCAAAGGACACAAATATTCAGAATTAGAAAAGAAAAAAAAAGAAATTATGATGGATACCACAGAAATACAATAAGAAAATATTATGAAGGCCTTTATGTCACTAAATTTAATAACCTAGAAGAAATGGAGCAGTTCCTAGAAACATATAGCCTACCTAGACTGAACCAAGAAGAACTGGATAATCTAAATAGACCAATCAATAGTAAAGAAATTGAAACAATAATTCAAAACTCTGACAAAGGCAAAAGCCCCAGACTAGATGGTCTTACCAATGAATTTTACCAAGCATTGAAAGAAGAATTAACAGCTATCCTTTTCAGATTCTTCCAGATAATTGAAGATGAGGCAATACTTCCCAACTCATTCTATGAGGCCAACATTACCCCAATACCAAAGTCTGGTAAAAACAATGCAAAAAAAATTAAACTGCAGACCAAGATCTCTGATGGAAAACATATGCAAAAATCCTAAACAAAATATTAGCAAATAGAATACAACAATGCATCAAAAACATTACACACCATGGTCAAGTGAAATTTATCCCAGGAGCACAAGGATGGTTCTACATATGCAAATTAATCAATGTGATACACCACATAAACAAAATAAAAAATAAAAACCATATGATCATATCATTTGATACAGAAAAAGCATTTGACAAGATACAACATCCATTTATGATCAAAACACTGAATAAAATGGGTATAGAAGGTAAGCACCTCAACATAATAAAGACCATACATGACAAATCCTCAACTAATATCATACTGCATGGGGAAAAGCTGAAGCCCATTTCATCAAAATTAGGAACGAGGAAGGAATGCCCCCTGTCACCACTACTAATCAATATATTGTACTGGAAGTTCTATCCAGTAATCAGGCAAGAGAAAGGAGCAAAAGGTATCCAAATTGGGAGAGAAGAAGTCTAACTGTCACTGTTTGCAGATGAATGTTCCTTTATAGAGAAAACTTTAAAGACTCTACCAGAAAACTATGAAAAACAAGAAACAAATACAGTAAAGTTGCAGATACAAAATCAATGTACAAAAATCAATTGTATTCCTATATACAAACAACAAATCTTTAGAAAAACAAATAAGAGAATCAATACCTATTACAATTACAAAAAAGTAATGAAATACTTGGGAATTAACAAAGAATGTAATGAATTTATACATGGATAAGTCTAAAACACTTTTGAAAGAAATTGAAGAGGACACAAAGAAATGGAAAGATATTCCGTGTTCATGGATCAGAAGACTTAACATTGTTAAAATGGCCATATTATCCAAAGCAATACACAGATTTAATACAATTTCTATCAAAATCTCACAAATATACTTTCACAAACTAGATTTAAAAATTATCAGATTTGTATGGAACAAAAAAAGACCTCAAATCACCAAAGCAATACTATGCAAAATGAATAAGACTGGTGGTATCATGCTTTCTAATTTCAATTTATACTGCAAAGTATCAGTAATCAAAACAGCATGGTATTGGCAGAATAACAGACACACAGACCAACGGAACAGAATTAAAAACCTAGAAATAAATTGACAAATATATAGACAAGTACTCTTTGATAAAGGAGTGAAAAATATGCAGTGGCAAAAAGAAAACCTCTTTAGTAGATGGTGCTGGGAAAACTAAAAATACAGATGCAAAAGAATGAATCTGAGCTGTGAACTGTCACCATTTACTAAAATTAATTTAAAATGGGTGAAAGACTTTCACATTAAGATCTGAAATAATAAACTGTATAGAAGAAAACATTGGTACTAAACTATAGACCTTGGACTCCCGGAGGACTTCATAAACTTGACCTCAAAAGCAAGAGAAGTAAAAAGTAAAAATAAATGAATGGGAGTATATCAAATTAAAAATCTTCTGCACACCAAAATAAACAATCAACAAAGGAAAGAGACAGTCAACCAAATGGGAGAAAATATTTCCAAGCAATGCATCTAGTTAGGGGCTAATATCTAAAATATATAAAGAACTAGTAAACTCAACAACAAAAAAAAACAAACAAACAACCCAGTTAAAAAGCAGGTAGAGGACCTGAACAGACACTTCTCCCACAAAAATATACAAATGACCAACAGACATGTGAAAAAATGGTCCACCTCATTAGCTACTAGGGAAATGCAAATCAAAACCACAATGAAATACTGCCTCACACCTGTTAGAATAGCTGTTATCAGAAGACAAGGTATAGCAAGTGCTGGAGAGGATATGGAGAAAAAGGAACTCTCATACACTGCTGGTAAAAATGTAAATTGGTACAACCACTATGGAGGACAGTGTGGCGGTTCCTCAGAAAACTAGGAATAGAGTTACCATATGACCCAACAATCCTCCTTCTGATATCTGCTCCCCAAATTTAAAAAATTCTTAGTCAGCAAAGACTTATGTACCCCAATTTTCATCGCAGCGCTGTTCATGGTAGCCAAGACATGGAAGAAATCAAAGTGGCCTTTAATAGATGACTGGATAAAGAAGCTGTGGTACATATACACAACAGAATATTACTTAGGTATAAGAAAAGATGAAATACTAACGTTTGCAGGAAAATGGATAGACCCGGAGAACACTATGCTAAGCAAAATGAGCCAGACCCCCCCAAAAAACAAGAACCATATGACTTCACTTATATGTGGAATATAAAACAGAGAGCAACAAGGAAAAAATAACTTATGGACACAGTCAATAGTTTGGTGGTTACATGGGGATAAGGGAGGAGTTGGTGGGAGAAAAAGGAAAAGGTGAGAGAGGAGGGAGGGGAAGCCAAATATATGGTGATGGAAAGAAAACTGACACTGGATGTTCAACATATAAAGCAACACATAGACGATGCACTGTAGAATCGTACACCTGGAATCTATGTAATTCTTGTTAACCAATGTCACCCCAATAAATTGAACAGTTAAAAAACTCTCAATAGTAAGAGCTACAATAAGACTACAAATCAGTAGCTAAATTGTTATTACTGCATTTCTGTCCCCAAACTATAATCAAATATGTTGACTTATAAGGCCATAATAATTTAACAAAACAATGTTTGCATTTTAATAATCTCACTGTGCACAAAATGTAATTAAACAAGGTTTTTTTTCTTGTTTCTTTTTTATCCACTACATATCAGACATTTAGTTAATATTGAGAATCAAAGATCCATTCATTGATGTTTTCAATTAGCATACATTGAATATTTATTATGATTCAGTCTTCACTGGGGGTATGTAGAAACAGAGATAAAAGAATTGGAGTCTCTGGATTTGCTTGAGAAGTGCCTGGGGAGGGGGGAGTCAGTAATTCAATAAAAATTATAAATTAAGACAGAAGATGAGCTCTTGTTAAGAGAAAAGATGTGATTCATATGGCCTCCTGAAATACTTGAACAAATTTTCTGCATTTACATGAGTAATAGATGTTCTGAAGGTGAAAACCATGTATTCTGTCTATTGAGTGAAGATAAATGATTTTAATGATGTTATATCTGGATATGCTTGTATGAATGCTAGGGCTCATGGGAGATACTTCATCTAGCGGCCATCATATATCCATAGTGATCAACTCTTAAAGTCACTGTGGGGAGTTCCCTGGTGGTGTAGTGGCTTAAGGCTTCGGTGCTGTCAGCAGCCTGGGTTTGATTCCCAGCCAGGGAGCTACCCACATTAAAAAAAAAAAAGTCACTGTGAATTAACAGTTCAAGAGGTTTGTCCTATCTTTTAATATCTTGCACTATCTAGTTAATATTATATGATGCAGGATAAAAGGGCATTAATGAGGAATTGTGGCATGTTATTTCATTTTTAACTTATTTGTGGTTTGAAAATTCATGAAAAAGCTGTGCTTTTCTTTGGAATAATGAATACAAAGAGGCAATAGGTGATTTTGCTGCATTAGGTTTTTCTAACCTCTCTTGATTTAGTCTCTAACCATTTTGTAGCTATTGTAGTTGCAGCAATTATTAGTGTGAATGTTTCCTGTAATCCACCTACATTGCTTAATCACTGATTTGGTAGAAAAATCTGGGAAATGGACTTATTTTAAAATAAATAATTAACTCTCAGCTTACTCAAAATTGGAGGGTCAACATTTAATCAACTATCAGACTGGTTCTGTCTCTTTATCTCGACATGGTTTCCTGAAACTCCTGGCATTTTATCCTTACACGTGCACATTCAGTGCAAATAAATAAATAAAAAAGACTCTTTCACGACTCTCGATAATATCCTGGGCATTGTTATGACTAGACCAACTTAAGTACTCACTTTGTCCTTGTGGAATTTGTGGTAAAGTGATAAAATTAGGCTAATTATCTCAAACCTAAACCACATGTCCCACCCGCTAGAGCATCCTTAAAACCCCACAAGCTGTATATGAGAGTGGAGGTCACCTGAATAAAAATTGAGACATATTAATAAGCAGAGGTAGAATAGATAGCTGCCAAATAGCAGCTATAGATACTAAAGCAGAGTATCTGGACTTCTGTTTTTATTAAGACTTAATAGTTCTTTCAGGAAAAATGATAATATGAGGATTTATAACTTGGCCTCAGGAATGTGATTCTTGTACAAAACAGATGAGAAAGGTCATACTCTAAATTTTCCAGCAGTGGCTCAAATGGGCAGCAAATTCACTTTGACATACAAGAAAATTAAGGTGCCTGAGCTATGTTCTAACACCCAGACAACTTGCCGATGAAAATGATTATGATTTAGTACAATCTATTGGACCCATGATATTATGTCTCAAGAATATCTCAAATTTGTGAAAACCACGGGAGCCTGTAGTCTGACAATTAAGTTCTCAAACTCATTCTAGAGAAAAAGTTACGTACCTCACTGCTGAATATCTCTATGGTCACCATCGAAGTACTTCCCTTGGGAAGCTATGCACTACACCAGTACCTAGTCAACCCTTCAAAGCAATTTTGGAACTCTTTTCTGGAATGGACAACAGAGCTGTCATCATATTACCCTTGATATCTTAAATGTCACCAAAATGTCTTTCTTTTAATATTTCCTTAATCTTCAGGTAAAGAAAAAAGTTATTGGTAGCCAGGTCAAGTGAATAGGGAGGTTATTCCAATACAGTTATTTGTTTACTGGCTAAAAACTCCCTCACAGAGAATGCTGTGTGAGCTGGTGCATTGTCATGATACAAGAGGCATGAGTTGTTGGTGGAAAGTTCAGGTCATTTTTGTCTAACTTCTTTAGGTTATTTTTGTTTAACATTTTCACACCTTTCCAGCACTTTCAAAGAATAAACTTGGTTGACTGTTGGTCCACTTGACACAAATTCATAATAAACAATGTCTCTGATACCAAAAGAGGTTAGCAACATTGTTTTAACTCTTGATTTGGACTGACAGAACTATATTGGTCATGGAAAATTGGCTGACTTCCATTGTGCACTTTGATGCTTTGTTTCAGGGTCATATTAGTACACCCCTGTTTCCTCACCAGTGATGAAAACATCATCTTGTCTCTCCCAAAGGTCTTGGACAGCTGCAACTCTCCTTTGCTTTTGTTTATTGGTGAGCTTCAGGACTATTTTTATACACACTTTTCTCATGACAGGATTTTCAGTTAAGATTTTCCTGTTTCTCTATTGATGCTTATTTGGCCTGTTATGCTTCTCACAGTCAGCTAACAATTTTGACACATGATTCAACAAAATTTTTCCATGTTTTCAAAAGTTCTGCTCGTTATTGGCCACCCTGGCCTCTCTTCATCAGTGCCACTTTCTCTATCCTCAGAAAAACATTTAATCCATTTGTATACTGCCATTTTTCTTCATGGCATTATCCCCATAAACTGTGACTAATATGTTCCTGGTTTCAGTTTCACTCTTGCCAAGTTTAACAAGAGATTTAATATTTGTTCTTTGCTCTAATTCAAGCTCCAACATTCTTGCAATGGCACACAAAAGCACCTATCAACAATACTGAATACAGTTCAGGGAGGTACCACCACACATTGACACAAACACAGCTGTAAGACACAGATATACAAAGTTAATGAAACGTTACTAAGTTGTTTGCATAGTGCTGCCAACATAAGCACAGGGTGGCAAGTTCACATCTTAATTATCAGACCTCATGTACTTCTTTAGGGTGACTGCTTACTTACATGGTGGGGAACTATAGCTGTGTTGAGCAATAGTGGAAGCAACTGTGTAGGCTCATTCCTGAGCTAAGTGACTACTCAGGGTGGACAAACTCAGAAAATGTGATTCAACAAGCTTTAGAAAAATTATGAATTATTATGTTTCAAGGATATTTGCGATCAAATAGTAAGTACCAAGTCCAAAATGCTAAATAAGTGTAAGACACAGTATACTATAATGTAAGGTGTGATTTGGATAACTTCTAATATAGTCTAGGACATTTGTCCTAAATTCCTAATGGGAATGATTATAAAAGCCTGAGGAAAAAACTTCTGTCATGTTCTGATATAGCAGTCTATTTGTTAAAACAATCAAATGTGTAATTGTTCTTTTTGATTTTCATATAAATGTAGTACTAGTATTACTAGGAATGGCAATTTTCCTTGGTTATTTTCTTTTTTTTTTCTTTTTTTTTTTTTTTT
>PVJL010003532.1:63487-155039 GCA_004026885.1 Lyroderma lyra
TTTTTTTTTTTTTTTTTTTTTTTTTTTTTTTTTTTTTTTTTTTTTTTTTTTTTTTTTTTTTTTTTTTTTTTTTTTTTTTTTTTTTTTTTTGCTTTTTGGTATGTGGGTAGCTCCCTGATTGGGAATCGAACCCAGGCCGCAGTGCTGACAGCGCCAGCGCTGAAGCCTTAAGCCGCTACACCATCAGGGAACTCCCCCTTGGTTATTTTCTTGAAGGAAAAAATTTAGTCAAGAGATACAGTTTTGTACAAGCATAGGACAGCAAGAAGTTTCATTAGTTAAGAAAGTATACTCTGAGACATGGAGCAAGATGACCTGAGAGAGGGAAGCCACCTGTTTTTACATTTTGTGAGGGTTTATAGTATTATGAGCAGTAATATAAACTGTCTTCCCCTCTTCCTCTCCTATAATTTATTTGAAACAGCAAAGTTATAATGGTGTGGTCCTGAGGAGCAGAATATACACAAGGGCTGAAATTGTTTGCGAACTTGCCACCATGCGCTTACACTGGCAGCACGGTGCAAACAACTCAGTAAGGTTTCAAAACCTTGGTATATCTGTGTCTCACAGCTGTGTTCGTGTTGATATGTGGTAGTGACTTGCTGAGTGGTGTTCATTATTGTTGCTGCATGTTTTTGTGTGCCATCATGAGAATGTCAGAGCTTGAGTTAGAGCAATGAACAAACATTAAATGTCTTATTAAACTTGGCGACAGTGGAAGTGAAATCAGGGACATGTTAGTCCAAGTTTATGGGGATAATGCCATAAAGAAAACAGCAGTGTGCAAATGGATTAAATATTTTTCTGAGGCAAGAGAAAATGTTACTGATGAAGAGCGATCTTGGGAGTTCCCTAATGGTGTAGTGGCTTAAGGCTTTGGCACTGGCACTGTCAGCACTGCAGCCTGGGTTCAATTCCCAGTCAGGGAGCTACCCACATACCAAAAAGAAAAAAAAAAAAAGAGGGATCTTGGTGGCCAGTAATGAACAGAACTGATGAAAACATTATAAAAATTTATCAAATTGTGCATCAAAATTATTGACTGACTATGAGAAGCATAGCGGACCAAGTAAACAGTGATAGAAAAATAGGAAAATCTTAACTGAAAATCTTGGTGTGAGAAAGGTGTATGCAAAAATGGTCCTGAAGGAGCTCATCAATGAACAAAAGCAAAGGAGAGTTGCAGTTTACCAAGGCCTTTCAGAGAGACAAGATGATATTTTGAGCCATGGTATCACTAGTGATGAAACATGGGTGTACCAATATGACCCCGAAACAAAGTGTTAAAGTGCACAATGGAAGTCAGCCAATTCTCCACGACCGAAAAAGTTTCATCAGTTTAAATCAAGAGTCAAAAACTTGGGAGTTCCCTGGTGGTGTAGTGGCTTAAGGCTTCAGCACTGGCATTGTCAATTCCCAGTCAGGGAACTACCCACATACCAAAAAAAAAAAAAGTAAAAAACTTTATGATTTTGTACCAACTGGGCAAACAATCAACCGAGTTAACTCTTTGGAAGTGCTGAAAAGGCTGCATAAGCAAAGTTAGACAAAAACGACCTGAACTTTTCAGCAACAACTTGCAGCTCTTGCATCACGACAATGCACCAGCTCACACAGCACTGTCTTTAGGGATATTTTTAGCCAGTACACAAATAACTGTATTGGCCTCCAATGACGTTTTCCTTTACCCAAAGATGAAAATAATATTGAAAGGAGACATTTTGATGACATTCAGGACATCAGGAGTAATACAATGACAACTCTGATGGCCATTCCAGAAAAAGAGATCCAAAATTGCATTGAAGGGTAGAGTGGACATTGGCATTCCTGCACAGCTTCCCAAGGGGAGGATTTCAAAGGTAACCGTTGTGATATTCAACAATGAAGTGTGTAGCCCTTTTCTAGAATGAGTTCATGAACTTAATTGTCAGTCCTCATAATTAGATAAATAGGATGTTACCCTCCTTCTCCTGCATTTTTTTGATAACATATTTTCTTGATTTAGGGGGAATTGTTAATGGAGCTCCTAACTAGAGGTCTCTTTTTTGGTCATTTCTATTTTTCTACCTACCTTAACCTTTTCCCCTCAAAAGTTTGAGTCCCTGAAATTTTTTAGGAGAGGGATGGTGTTTCTTATCTGTATCTACTTCCTGCTAAGAGGAGGAAGTGTCATAGTCAGGGTCTCATTCTTTTGTTCTCTGTTAGAGTAATGGAAGTGTTGTCTCTACACTTTCAGCAGGTGGGAAGCAAAAGTTACAAGCAACTGTGTTGAGAGAAGACTGGTCTAAACCTGGGGATATTATTTTCAGAGGAACAGGTTGAGATCCCTGGAGGGCCATCATTTTAAAGTGGAACTTTTATGACCTGGAGGAGACAAACCTAACAAGTAGATTAAGAAGACATAGGCCAAATAGTAGTAGGAGCAATATACAAACTAAGCCCTAATAAGGGTAGAAATCAAGTTATGGAAGGTAGAATGTCTTTTACTGCCTGCCAGATGGATTCAGCTGTTGGGATTTTCTTTGCAAAATTATGAAGTCATTTAGCCTGATTATATACTTTTTAAATATCTTCTTCTACTTTACAGGTATTATTCATATAGGTGCAGCAAGTCGTGTTAATAACGGTGCACATACTTCCTTATTGAGCTAATAAGTAATCAGGGGCTAGTTGGTTGTCAAGGACAACATTTGTAAGTGCATCCAGAGAACGCTAAAGGTTTTGGAGGGTGTCTCTGATGTCTTGAGCTACAGCAGCTATAGACCTTTTAAGGTTGGTCAGAGTAGCATCATGATAGTAAATCCTCCCCAAGGGGCTGTAGACCAATGGCAGACTTAACACTGGCTAAGGTAAATACTATGGCCTGCTTGTATGTGGATAAGTGATGTTGTACATAGTGACTGCTAGGCCTCAAGGGCCTAAAAACACTAAGGTGCATTGTCCTTCAAACTACTGAGAATTATCAATACATGGATAAGCTAGAGCTGTAGGTGGCTAGTGGTAGACTGTGTTGGGTGACCTTTTGCTGAGTAGTGCTTTTTGAAAAGAACCACAGAGAAATAAATACCTGGAGCAGGGCACAGACTCGGTGTGGAGAGGAGTGAAACCATGTGTCTAGGTCTGAGCCCCAGGAGGGGCTACATTGCAATGGGGAGATAAGAAACCTACCTCTAACCCAGCATCTTTAGGTTTTTTCTGTACCCTCTCCAATCTTGAAGATAGGTAGGAAAGTTTCCAGGATGTTGTTTTAGGTCTCTCCTAATATGTGCATCTATTTCTGGGGCTCATATTTTGGTTATTACTGGAGCTTTGTGGCTGGCTAGACACCAAAAGTTTTACTTTGGAGTACACCTTAGAAACATCAAATGTTATGGGGGAATGGAGGACTTGACAGATGAAATTAAGCTTCCTTTTTGATATATACAGATTCAACAAGGGCTATGTGGATGTACAGTTGAGGGTTCTGACCATAGTCAGATCAGACCAATTAAATAGTGGGGTAAGGTAAACACAGTCTAAGTTTGTACCTGAGGGGTCCAACCTGACAACTAAGGGGGTACTCCTGGGGAACTCCCTGGGGACCTGTGAAAGAAAGGTAAGACGGAGATTAAAATGGAAAAGCTGAAACTAGGGAAAAGATGGGGTGTTGTCAGGTTGTTGATGGCATATTCAACAATCAGAGAGACCATTTCCCTTTGCAATTACGTTGAGAAAGTTTACAAGGGTATTAGCCTCCCATTTCCCCCAAGGGGCTGAGAACATAATAGAAATAAGAGAACTAAGATATTGATGATTTAGTGAGAAACAGTTATTTAGTGGGTTATCAGGGAAGGGGGGCACGAGCAAAGAGAAGAATAAAAGCTAAGAAGAAAATTAAACAATAAAGGATGACTAATGTGTCTACTTATCAGGGTTTATTTATTAGCACTTATCTGGGTATTTCTTAAACAGTAGTTTGAGGTCTTTCAGTGGCTTACAGGAGTATGGGATATAGTTGGCAAGCCTTCTCCTTCTTCAACCTTCCAGTTTTTTATCCAGGAGTGATATATCCAGCTAGGGACTCCTGACACCTTGACAGCTGTAGGGGTGAAAAGTATAATAGCCTGGTAGAAGGGTCATTCCAAGTGGGGTTCATTTGGGATGTGAGGCTGCAATTCTTCTAAAATCTGAAAAGTATTTTGTTCCAGCAGGTACTAGGTTGGTTAAGGTGGGTTCTATCTGGTGGGCAAAGGCAAAACCTTTTGCCCAAGACCTTGAGGGTTTCCTAAAACTATCCTAATGTGATGACATACTGAAGGAGGGTTATAGACTCTGTATCTAAGAGTATGTCAGAAGAGAGGAAAGGCTTCTCATACAAAGCCTCATGAGGGCTAAGTTTTAGGGAAGGCTGAGGATGTATTCAAACCTGCAATAGAACTGTTGGCAGGAGGTCAAGCTATGGTTGAGAGGTATCTTGACAGAATTTTTCTAGAGTCTTTTATTATGTCTGATTGACTCATTTTATGCATTAATATTTTCTTCAAGGTTTAGTCCATTGGCAAGAAACAAAGTGATGATAAGTAGAAATATAGGGGCTCTATTTATCCTTCCATTCAAGCAGGTTTCAGAAGACATAAGTCCAGAGTGAATGGTTGAGACAAAGTGGCCACTATATTAATTAGGAAATTAATAGGCTTACCTGCCACATCAAGAGTCACTCATGTTTTCTCCCCAGTGATTATGAAGGTCTTCTATTTCCTGGGAATTGCTAAGAACCTTGTGCTCTACCGGCTGATCACAGCTGTGTGTGGGAAAGGAGCTTGTCTCTGCTTCCTTCAGAGGAAGGGACAATACTTCCTCCAGGGTCCTTTTTCTTTTTATATAGGGGGCACAGATGTTTTGGAGGATTAAGGCATTTCTTACTCCAGTGTCTGGTATTTTCATATCCAAAGCAGGTTTCTTTACCTGATGTTTTTCTTCTGGGGTTGCTGGGATGGCCCTGAGGTAATTTTGGCCTTATTCTGTCTATAACTGTTGCCAAAAGTCTGGCTTGTCTCTTGTCTTACCGTCCCTCTTTTCCCCACTTTATCTGTCTCTGCTGTTAAGTATGTTGTGCCAAATTCCTTGGCTTTCCCTAGGATATGAGTTTTCTCATCAGGAACATAACAATGAGTCAGAATTACTGTAATACTCTGCTAGGTTAGGGAAAATGTCAGGCCAAGCTTCCTTACACTGGCCTATGTCTGACACTGAGAAGGTCACATGGACTCTAGCATTCCTGAAATATGGAAGTTTACATATTAGTAATTATTAATAATACTTAGTTCTTACTTTTGTGGTGATTTAGTATTTTTAAGTAACCAAGGATCACAAATTAATACAATGTAAAACATACAAAATTATTTCAATGACACATAGAATCTTTATTTTTTTCCCCAGTCAGAAAAAAATTTCATAATATTAGTATTAGTAGCAGACCAGTAGCCTAAGAAACTTCATCTTATTCAGGATTTTAATTTTATTTAGCTTAACCACATGTCAATATTTTTTCAAGATTTTTTTTTTTTTTTACAAAACTGCAACTTTCTTAGTCTCTTTTAGTTTTTCTCTTCTCACTCATTTAGAAATAACCAACGTTTGGACAAACTACTTTTTTTCAGTTCTTTCAAAAATATATTTCCATATTTTAAATCTATTTTCCCTGAAAATACAAACCATTTTCTTTCATACCAGGGGTGTCAAGAAATGTATGCACATTTTAAGAGATGTAATCTTTGTATTACTTTTCAAAGTTGGATTGAATTATGGTAGCAATGTACAGTATGAAATTCACTCAAAAGATGACATTAATCAAATAAATGCTAGCATTACCATGTGACAGGCAGGACAGTCAAAGAAAATGGCAGAAGCACAGTTGTTATTTCAAGAAATGCAAGACCAATTTGAAGTGGTATTTGAAATTCCAAAACATTGTTTGGATTTCCCCCATGTTCTCCTAACTTACCACCCTTTGACTTCTGTGGGGGACCTTAAAGGATGTGGTGTACCATAGGAAACTGGGTACACTAGCAGTACTTTGAGAAGAAATTAAAATGGGATGCACAGTGATAAAAGTGTAGACTTTGGCCAGTGTTGCTCCAGCAGTAGTTTGCCATAATCAGAAGTGTCTAGACACTGATGGTAACCACTGTGAGCATCTCTTATAATTGCGGAAGTCAAATGTGACTTGTATTCACCTTTTGTGATTGGTATATATAGAGTATTACAATTTTAATACAGCATTTTTTTTCTTAAAATGTGTATAAATTTTGGGGACCCTCTGTATTAATTAGACTCCATAATTCTCAGAACCTTAATTTTTACTGACAACCAAAAAGTAAGCAATCAGTATTTTCATTAAATTCACAAATACACTTTGCAACTTTTTAGAAACATTACTTTTTTAGAATCATGCTTTCAATAAAGTACAAGACATTTATCAACAGATCCTAATTTATCTTTTAGCTTTTCTATCACAAGAAACCAAAAGTAGGTGAATGCAGATTTATCCAACAATTAACATTTCATTAATTTATTATTTTGTAATATTTAGATATTTAATAATTTCTGTTATTTAAGTTAACCTAACAAAACTCTGAGGTATTAAGTCACCAAAAGAATTTGGAAAATCATGTTTAAACTTATATATATCATATATAACATAGTTATTACTGAAGAGTTTTATCAACAACCTTTTATTTTAGTTGCATTTATTTATAACTCCAGGAAATTTTGACTTTTTTTTTTTTTTTTTGTATGTGGATAGTTCCCTGGCCGGGAATCAAACCTAGGCTGCAGTGCTGACAGCGCCAGTGACAAAGCCTTAAGCCACTACACCACCAGGGAACTCCACTCCAGGAAATTTTAAAGTCAATGATTTTCCGAGCTATTTTGTTTTAACAAATTTTGAAACAAAGGTAACATGTCTTTTAAACCCAGTGAAGCAAAACTTAAACCAGCCTTAATATCAAACACCTTCCTAGATCACATATCCTGAAAATTGCTTGAGTCAGTTTTTATTATTTACTTAAACTTCTATAAGCATTACATTTTTTCTTTAAGCAAATTAAATATTATAATCTAGTAATACTTTCTGAGCCATAGACACTATATCGTATATAAAACATTATATATATATATATATATATATATATATATATATATGTATATATATCAGAGATCATAAATATAAACAGAACTAGTTACAACTGCAAAGAGGACTTAACATTTTCTGTTTGTTCTTGACAGTTTTATGGAGGCTGGAAAGGAATGGGGAATGTTTGACTTGTGAAATTAGCTGCTTGTTTTCAAAAGTATCCCCCCTTTTTTTCTTTAGGTACCTCAGTTTCAGGCAGTAGCAGCTGCATTTGTATTTCTGGCTATCAAACCTTGAAAGTTACTGAGAGCCAGAAAAAAACCCTTATAAGATTTACATAAAAAACGGAAAAGAAGGGGGAAGGAGGGAAGAAGACAGGCTAGGGTGTGTGTAACAGGACAAGTAAGTCACAAACCAGAGCCAGAACCAGAGGAGTACTAATAGAATTAAATTCTACTGAAATTGGGACCTGGGCGTCAAACTTGTTTAAATTAAGCAGATTATAGCCAAGTGAGGATTTCAAGGGACATGATTTTGGTTACTTATCTATAAGCAAATACAGAGGGAGGGGGCAGGAGAGTAGAGCATTGCCTCTCTGTCCCTCGTCTTCAAAATGTATCATCCAAGTCAGAGTGCCCCCTGCCTCAGACCCTGGGATGGTGTATTCCCATCCCCCTGAAGCTACAGATTCATGTGCATCTTTCCACACGCTTCTATTCCTCTTAGTCCTCGTGCTTCCGGTAAGCTGCATCCTAGATGTCTTTTTAAGCATCCTCTGCTGGCTACCTGACATAGCCAGGCTTCAAAGTGGCTGTTAACTCTGAACTCTTGAATGAACCCTCTATCTCCTTGCTAGTCTGTAGCCCTCCCACGTTTTGGTATCTGCACAGATTTCAAAGAGATTTTTTTCTAAAATGGCTCAAGTGCCCTCCCTTGGAGGGATTGTTAAGATTGATTATTCTGATCTATTGGGGGGACATAAAGAGATCTCTCTTTGCAGTTGCTATCAGTCTTAGTTCAATTTCAAGACCACATTAGCCTGGAGTCCGAGCAGTCAGACTGAGCCCAGGTGGAAGGACAAGACAAGCAGTAGCGTAGGAAGCAGAAAGCAAGACTGAGTGGGCTGAACCCTGAGCAGAGGTGTTTCTGCCAGCACCAGTCAAAGGGAGGTGGGCTCCAGACAGTCAGGGTTGTGCAGATGCAGCAGAAAAAACAGCAGTGAGACAGAAAGAGAGGGCAAATTGAAAGTATAAATATATATTCTCCAGCCCCTAGAGGAGCTAGAGTAGTTTGTGGAAATAGAAAATGCTGTTGTATGAAGACAAAAAAGGAAAGGTTTGTCCCAGAAGGCTAAGAGCAAGCTCAAAGGAGGCTAAAGGACTACAAATCTCCTCAAAACCACCCCTATTATTCATTTTGGCCACCTCAGAATTATGAAAATAATTAAAATGAGAGAGAGAGTGAGTGAGAGTGAGATGAAGAGGAAGAGAGGGAATTCCAATAGTGAGGGGACACAAGTGCATAAGGGGGAATTTCAGGGGTTGCCCCTCACCTCGCCTTGCCCTTGCAGAATGGCTCGAGCTAAGGCTATGCTGAGCACCAGGCCAAGCTCTAACAATGTGCTGTTCTAGCAGTGGCCCATAGGGCCACAGGTTGTCTGCCATTGCCCATCAGCATATAAGGGAGGATGGGGTTGGGTTAGTGCCTAGGCACAAGTGGTAGGCGATGAGAGATTCTCAGCCCATGTACATGAGAGAGGGCCAGAGGGAACTTTCTTGAGCTATATGTGTCCCTAGGGGTTGCCCCTTCTGTCCCCACATACCACCCTCATCCCCACTGAGACAGCTTGATCCAAGGCTAAGCTGTGTGGGGCTATGCCCTGGCAATATGCCATTCCAGTGGTGGCCCATGGGGTGCCATGGTGTCTGCCACCATTTGAGCACCAGCAAGGAGTGAGAGACAGAGAGCTTTTTATTTCTTTTGTAGCGGCAAGGCAAGAAATAAAGGAGCCCAACAACAGAAGGAAGGGATGGAGATAAAGTAAAATAAACCAACTCCTTGGTGGCTGTACTATTCCTATCAGGGAAATTGCCATGAGGAGGTGGTTGTGCATGCTTTTGAAACTGTGCGCCTAGTTACACAGATATTTTCTTCAGATTGGGGGAGTATGCTTATTGCCTCTGTCCCCTGATCTATGACCAATTTATTCTGTCATGAGAGTCTTCTAGCAGTATGTGCCCTAACAGTGTTTAAATTGCCTATTCCCATGCCCTCAATGCAGCTAAGCCTTCTTGGAGTATTCAGTCATGGAAATGAGGAAGGTGGAAGGAATGGGTGAAGTGAGCAGCCTCAGAGAGAAAGCAGATAGCAAAGATAGCTTGTGGCTCTCATAAGGGAGAAGGGAAGAGAGCTGGGAACCAAGAAGGCCAAGAGAGCCAAGCCACTTAATGGCTATGTTAGGGAACCGCCAGAGGGAGTGGACTTGGAAGCTCATAAACTGTTTGTACACATTGTGAGCATCTTTGTCTTGCATTTGATGGGACTTAAGCCTGGATATCCCAGACTGCGACTGAATTATTCTTCCAGAAGACTTTTTTAAGGTGGCAGCTGCCCTAAAGGCATGTAAATGTCAATCCCACATTCACCAAATCATGTGGCCGCTGGTGGTTCAACCATAAAATAGAGTTAAGAAAATAAGAAAAGTAAGAAAGAAAGAAAGAAAAAAAACACCTTGAATATAGTGATTTAAGTCATGGCACCAAAAGAAGTTACTGGGAGCAGTGATCTTACTCAATTCTTGCCTTCTTGAAGGAAAGAATTTAGTCAAGAGACACAGTTTTGTACCAGCATAGAAAAGCAAGAAGTTTTATTACAAAAGAAAGTATACTTTGAGACCTAGAGTAGGCTGACCAGAGAGAGGAAAGCAGCCTCTTATATCGTGTGAGGGTTTTTATTTCTATGGGTAGAATCATCTCCCCATTTTCCTCTCCTGTAATTTTTATGAAGGAAGTAAAACTATATTGGTGTGGCCCTGAGAAACAAGATGTAGTTTTAGATAAGTGGAATGTTTCCCTGCTTCTCTGGCATTTGTCTGACACCTTATCTTCTTAATTTAGGGGCACCTGCTAATAGACCTCCAAACCAGGGCTAGTTTTCTTCTTCTACATTTATCTGAAGCCTTATCTTCTTGATTTAGGGGGAGTGACTAATGGACCTCCTAACTGGGATAGCTATTTTCCTCCTTCTTCTGTTCATTTCTTTCTCCCTATCCTATCAGTATTATAGAAACATCTTTTCTGTCTTCCTTAAAAATGGTATTTTGTTTGTAGACCCTAATCAATTTTGCCATTTGTGTTTTAGTCTTTGTATTAGTTATCTATCATTGTATAATGTATTGCCTTAAAATTTAGTGGCTTAAAACAAGAAATATTATGTCACACAGTTTCTGAAGGTCAGTAATTAAGAGTAGATTAGTTGTATAGTTCTGCCTCAGAGGTTACTGCAGTCAAGCTGTAAACCAGGGCTAAATCTCTGAATACTTGACTGAGCTGAAGGATTCACTTCCAAACTCACTCACATCGCTGTTGGCAGGAGACTTTGGTTCCTCAACACGTGGACACTTCACAGGGCTGCTCAGAACATGGCTTCTTCCAAAGCATGTGAAGAGAAAGACCACACTGTCTTTAATGAACTAGAGTACAAGTCACACACCATAATTTCCAATTTATTCTATTCATTAAAAATGAGTCACTAGGTCTAGTCCACATTCATGGGGAAGGGACTACAGAAGGAATGAATACCAGGAGGTAGAGATCACTGAAGATTATCTTGGAGTTTGGGTACCACAATCTTCAAAGCAAAATTGTATTATGCCATTGCTTGTTATGTACTCCTCCCAATGAACTTCAGAAAAAGTAACTATGTGCTGAAACCATGTTGCAGAAATTTTATTTATATATGGTAATGGTGGAAGAAATTTTAATAAAGAATCTTCAAGCATCAAAAGAAACTATGATTAGGTGCCAATTTATAGACAAGAAAATCAAGGCCCCACATCAGTAACTCCTTCAGGTTACACAATTAATAATAAATTCAGGCAGAATTCAAATCTAAATTTGTCTCATCTTCAAAACTAAAACACTTTAAATTTTGCCATAAGTCATTTGGTTTGCTTTGGGAAAACATTGTAAATTTTCCCAACAGAAAATTCAACTTTGTGAATTACATTTTATCTACGCTAATGATAATTTTAAATTTTATCATCTGAAAAATCCACTCATTGGTAGCTACATGTTAATATTGGAGCCAGAGGTTAAAAGATAAAAGATCCATAATAGCCATTCTATAAATAATAACAATAAATGAATTATAAGGTTAACTTCTATTTTTGAAAGTCCAGAAAAGAAATTTTGTAATCTACTTTAGAAATTTCGTCAAATTTTTGCTTTTTTCTTAACTTACACGGAATGCTTCATGTTAAATTATAAGTTCTTACTTAATTACCTTTTCTTTTATCCCAAATATTTGCATTTTGGAAAGCTTCATGCTAAGATTCTCTAGTTATTATTGTACTCCTGAAAAATAGTCTTCAAGCAGAAACTCCATTATTGAGCTTGGCATCCTGACAGTCGTAACTATCACCATCTGTTCCTTTTCTTCATTCCTAGCTACTAAAGCAGCAAGGAAGATGGTTGAACACATGCTGGAAATGTTCAGAATTAAGCTTAGGCAATGTCTATGTGAAGTTTCAACACTGGACCACTTAGTACATCTGCTTGTTTTGGATCGCTTAGACTCAACATTAAGATGACTAAAGTCTTATGAGAAAAGAGTCAATTGATTATCACACTAATTAGACATTGACTATCCTCATATACAGAGAATATTTTAGTAATATTTTTTGTTTTGACTCCAAAAGTAATGTATTTTTATAGAGTTTTAGAATATTTAGAAATACAGAGAAGGAAAAAGAAGAAAGAAAAGCAAACCTTAAATGTTAGATGACAATGTTGTCTTGATAGTGAATATCTGTATAATCATATATATGTATGTATGCATATGTATATTTTATATCTATATAAGTGGTGATTTTTTTTACAAAAATATAAATCTGTATACATAAAGTTTTGTGATTTTTTTCTACATAGTTTATATTATAGACACCTTTTCATGTCATTAGCTATCTTTATATAACATTATCTTTATAGCTGCTAAAAAGTTCATTATACAATAGGTTTTACTATTTTATGTATTGACTCTTATTACCAATATATTCATTGATTTAAGGAGTTAATTCTGAGAAAGAGAAATAAGTGTTTAATATATCAAATACAGTATTCTTTTCATTGCATCTCCCTAAGTAATATTATTGAGAGAATCTAGTGAGCTTATTTTAAGGGAAACTACTTTTTATATGAACTCTCTATATAATTGTAATATGAGATCTATTTTTTCACTTGGCCAAATTATGTATGTTCCATTAACTTTAAATCTTAAGCAAGGGAAATATTTAAAGCAGCCGAAGTAATTCGCAAAATTAAAAAAAAATATATGTTCTGTTAAGGGCATATAAAGTGTTCTATTTCAGGACTTTTTAATTGAGGAAGATCAAAAGAAAGTACTGTGTCTCTTTATGTTGGAAATTAAAAACTTTTTTTAATCCAAAATTTTCAGAATAATGCAAAAATAAATAAGGATGTATTACAAAGAGGATGTATTTTGTTTTGTTTTTTGGAGCAAATATTTACTTGTCAAGTCTCTAAAAATTGCCTTTTGATTTTCCAGTTGTTAAGAACTGTTCGCTTGTACCCTCTGTGAGTGATTTTATTTCTTTTTCTTTCCTTTCCTCTTTCTCTATTTCTCTTTAATCATCAATACCTATAAATCATGCTTTGTTGTTTTTTTCTTTTAACTATGCAATGCTCTGCTTTAATCTAATTGCTAATGGACAATTATATTGGGCTTTCTGGGCATCTGGTCCTGCCTGTGCATGATGGGATTGGCACTATTTATTAAATGCCTTGGTTCTCTCAACATGATCCCTATAACTCAGATGGTAAAAAGCAACTTCTTTTTTCTCTTGTTTTATAAAAGCATAGGAGCTAAAAGTCTCTGGAATAGTCTCTCTCGGCAAAGTTATGAAGCTTACTCATTGGTAACTTTTCACTCTAAGTAACTGAGCAAAGCACAGTTACTGCTTCATACCCTGGGTGACCACATGGACACCCAGGAATAAAAGGTTCTTTATCTCCTTTCCCTCATCCTTTATTTTCCAAAGCCACATGTTTCTGTAGACCAGGACTATTCTAGCAAATCCCACTGCTAACACTAAAATATAAAGAGAAAATTTCTCCTTTGTTTCTTCTCTACTTTCTACATTACTCTCAATACTTTGCTTATGACATTTTTGGCTACCAAATGTGAAAAGGGGGCTGGTTTCCCACACTAAACAATTTTGTGACACTAACTGAGCATCCTACAATTAAATTGAGTTCTGATATTATCTATTTGGTGGCATCAGACCCTTTTACTTACTAGATTACCAGTTTATCATAAAAAGATATAACTCAGGAATAGGTAAATGGAAAAGATTCATAGGGCATGGTATGTGGGAAGGGATGCAAAGCTTCCATGCCCTCTCTAGGTGCACCATTCTCTCAGGACCTCCATGTATTCACCAACACTGAAGCTCTCCAAACTCTATCCTTTGGGGTTTTTATAGAGATTTCATTACATGAGTATGATTGATTAAGTTATTGACCATTAGTGATTATTCAACATCCACCCCTCTCTCCTCTCTAGAGTTTGGGAATGGGACTAAAAGTTTGAATCCTCTAATCATTTCATGCATTCTCCAGGCAACTTGCTCCCATCCCTAGGGGCTTGTTATGAATAATAAAAGATACCCATTTCCCCTTTATAGCTCTGGAGTTATTTCAGGAACTGGAAACAAAACTGAATAGTATAACAAAAGATGCCCCAGTGCTCTTATATAGGAAACAACAGGATTTTAGAAGCTATGTACCAGAAACTGTGGAAACTGACCAAAATATTGTTATTATGTCACAATATCACTAATATCACATCATATTAGCCATTTATCATTGTCTTTTCATAAAGAAGATTGGTCATAATTTTTACTGTAATCATTTTACAAATTTTGCTTTTAAAGTATAAAACTATAATCCAGCCATTATTCATATCCCAAATTGTTTCTTTCCTGATCTGTCAGCCATATTTGGACCATTTGTGTCCAGAAAAATAAGTCAGTTATACATATCTTTCAATTTAGCCTACATTTTCATGTAATTTAGTCAGGTAATTTAAAATGAAATAGAAAAAAACCTCACTTATGAAGGGTAAGCCAAATGTTCACAGACAGTTTCTAAGAATGCAGGAAGAGTTGTGTTGACTTGGTAATAACATCGACTAGGTAATCCATCACTAAAAGGATTTATTCGGGAAAAGTTAAAAAAAAAAAGAAAAGATACCAAGTGCCTGAGAACATGTGTTCCTGGGGCACGTGCAAGCTCCAGCTTCGTTCCAAGATGGAAGATATATACATATGTGTGTGTGTGTATATGTGTTTGTGTGCGTGTGTGTGTGTGTGCATGCATGTGTGTGCACACACACACACACACATATGGTATACAGGAAGTTGAAACCATAGAGTTTACAAACAGAATGCATGTGGAACAAAACTGGTTAGAGGGAATCCTGCAACAGTGTTCTCTGTGGCCTTAACCAAGAGGGCAGTAGCAGCAATGGCCCGAATACAAGAAGGGTATCACTGAGCCGCAGGGTCCAGTTGTTGACTGTAGTAGCCTAAGGGTTTATACTGATCCCCATGTTTTTGAGTAAGCACTCCAAGGGCATTCTCTTCTTTTTCATGCACAAAAAGGAAAAAGGGAATCTGATTGTTAGAATGCCCAAGGGAAGAAGGGTTCATTAAATTCTCCTTCAAGCCTTTAAAGGCTATGTTATCCTACTCTTCCCATGAGATTGAGTCAGGCCTGTCATTCTTGAGTGAGACAGACAGGTTTTTGCTATACAGAGAGATTTGGGATCCAATTCTGGCAGTAGCCAACTAGCCCAAGAAAACCTTGCAATTGACGCTTAGTTTTGGGCCTTGTTAAATTCAGGACACCATGAAGCCTGTCTGGATCCAGGTGTAGTCCTTTTTCTAATAGCAGAAGTCCCAAATACTGGACCTGACCTTGGACAAATTGCGAATTTTCTTTAGAAAACTTATGTTTCTTCAAAGCCAAAAGTTTCAACAGATGTATGCTATCTTTCTGTGAGGAAACCTGAGAAGAAGAGCAAAGAAGTAAATCATCCACATATTGCAACAAGGTGGAACTTTGAGGGAAAGTGACATCCTCCAAATCAGTCTTCGGAATTTGTGAGAAATAAGAAGGGCTTTCAGTAAAACCCTGAGGCATTGCTGTCCAGGTATATTGTTTTCCTTCCCAAGTGAAGGCAAAGAGGTATTGGCTAGCTTCATCAACTGGGATGCTATAAAGAATGCACTGCATAAATCAATTACTGTAAAGAATTTACTACCTGTTGGAATGGATGCTAACAATGTACGAGGATCAGGAACTACAGCGTGTCAAGGGATCACAATGTGAATTACTGCTCGGACATCCTGGACAACCTCTACCTTGATCCCTTTGGCTTTTTCACAGGTAAAATAGGAGTGTTACATGGACTAGTACAAGGAATAATAAGGCCTTGAGTTATGTAATCCTCTATTATGGGCTTTATACTTTGAAAAGCTTCTTTACTTGTAGAATATTGATTAATTCTGGGCAGAGGCTTTGAAGGATCAATTTGAATCTTAATAGGCAGTGCACTGTGAATTCTGCCAATATCAGTTGAACCTTTTGCCCGTAAACAAGGTGGCAGTTCTTCCAATAGGGACACAATTGATCAGTGCTTTCAGATTCAACTACTGTACCATCAAAGGCAGCACAGATAGAGGATATTGAAAGGCCTTGTAATTCACCTAACTGGTCATTCTAAGAGTTACCATCAAGCTCTAATGTTATTTCTCCTTTTCAAGAAAAGGATATTTTAGTATGATACTTCTCTAGGAAGACTCTACCTAATAAATGGGTAGGAGCAAAAGAACTAAGGAGAAAATTGTGGGCAGCATTTGAGCCAGAAGCCAGGTCCATTGAGAAAACAGGTTTAGCAAGGCTGCCTGTGTACTTGGAATCCAAAGTTCAAGTGCCTTAAAAGGATGCCCGGAACTTGGTGAACAAGGACACCACTCAGGATGTGGTTTCTGGCTGGCTAAGGGGAAGGAGGGAAGCAGCATGGCCTGCGAGGCAGAGGGATCGTAAAGTTGGACGTAAGGATGGGGGTCGGCAACATTGTTTTGCAATTAAGAAGTTACACCCCCTGTTGTTCTTGGGATATAAAATAAACCCACCACAGACCTGAAGGGTCTCTGTGTCTCCATCAGAGCACAGGGAACCACGTGGTCCCAGCTTTGCTATCTGTTATGTCTCTGTGTGTGTCTGTGTGTTCTCCTTAATTCCCCGTCCCCTCCCCTCTGGTTCTGTTCTCCCCGTGCTGTTCATGGCAGAAAACAATGCTGACTTCTTGAAGGACCTAAACAAATGGAAATAGGTTTAGATACATAAACCTCTTGAGGTTTATTTGAAACTCTGAGGCAGGGGCTGTTTTATGACAGTGGGGTTGAGCACCAAGAGTATAGCACTGGTGTCAGTAAGAACAGAAATAGTTTCCTTCCTAATTTTCAGAGCAGTTTCTCCAAGCTGATTAAGAAGAAGGATTGGGAAAATGCCCTGTAGTCCATCAGAGCCCCATCACTGGGGATTAGGAGGAACTAAAACAGGCTGGTTAGAAGGCCGAGAGTGTCTGAAACACTTAAACATTCCACAATCTTTCTTCCAGTGTCCTTGTCTCTTGCAATAATGACAAATATTTGAAGTCCTTTTGTTTTGTATAGGGCCTCACATTTGCCAAGGCTGAGAAGTAAGTCTTGGCAATTATACTTCTAGTGGCTTATCTAGAGTACTGGCCAACCCATTGGCCAAATTTACCAAATCTTGGGTGACCATGGCTCCCCATCCCACCCTGAATCTCCTAACCAGGAGGGAAAGGTTTTTATTCAGCCTGTTGACAAACAAACATTTAAAAGTTACTCATGTGGTATGAACATTCGAAGGAAGATCAGAGTTTTCCTTAAAGATGACCTGAAGTCTATTGCAATAGTCATGAACAGTTTCATCAAGTCTTTGTGAGCAAGACTGAATTTTGTTCCAATCAATAGACCTTGGGAAAGCCTTAGGAATTCCTTGATATAATTTTCAAGCAACTTCCCTTGCTTCTTCCCAGAAATTAGATGTTTGCTTTTCTAAGTCTCTCTCAGGATGCTCCCATCCAGCAATTCTCATCCAATGTTGAACCTGGCCATCACCAACTAAAACATTAATTAGCTGATACAAATCAGAAAACCCAGGCTGGTAAGCCTGAATAGTAATATCAAATTCCTCAGCAAATTTGTGAGAATCTTCACTTACTTTAGGAAATTCCTTTACAATAGCTCCTAACTCACCTTTAGTCCAGGGGACATAGGAGACCTGGGATTTGCTAGGATCCCTAGAGGGTTTTATCTTTAATGGAAATGTGCTGATAACTTCAGAGGAAGATCCAGAGAGGACTCAGCAAAAAGTGGCCAAGGGGGCATAGCAGAAGACAAGGGAGCTGTGGATGAAGAACTTTGAGATAAAGTACCAGGAGACAATGAAGCAGTGAGGAAGGGCAAGTCAGTGCTGTAGGAAGACAGCAGGTTGCTTCAGGAAACATCTCATCTCTCCTTTTGAAATTTTAATAGCCTTTGTTAATTTTAAGACTTTATCTCACAAAAAGGCAACTTCAGATATATTCTTTCTTTTGGAAGCCTCAACATACCATTCAAAAAAATCACTCCATTCAGCTTCTTCAATTTTAGTGCTATTATTGTTTAATTCAGCTTCAAGAAAATTAAGATTAGGAATCTCAAAAGTTTCCTATGTTGGCCATTGATTTTCTAAATTACCTTTAATCAGGTCTGCCCATTTAGTTAGATATGCACATGAAGATTTACCATGAATTTTAGCTATGTTTTCAGACAATCCTAAACTTAGATAAATAAGATCCCATTTTGCTACTGCTGGACCCCAAATAACCTACAGTTCAAGTAACCTGCAGGTCTTCAGCCCACCTCACTCTAGAACAGTCAGGTCAGTGAATCAGACAGTAGGCTGAGAAGCCAGTTCTAGGAAAACAACCAATCCTCAAGGAGTTTAGTGTAGACAGAGCTGGGTGGCACTTTTCTCTCTGAGCCAAACTGACTAATTACCATAGAAATAAACCTCTATCCCCAAGGGGATCTTAGAAAAAAACCAATTTAGTTTCAAAAGACAACCTGCTTTCTGAAGAAATCAGGCTGGCATGCCACACTGAGTACTCACAACAGATAAACAATTAGACAATTAAACAAGTCCTTTAAAACACCAGCACACTCACATACCACCACATGCACATACAAAAATCTCTACACAACTTCAGAATAAAGGCCAGAGAGTTTTAGGCACAAAAGCACTAGCTCAAATCCAGGAAGGAACTCACCCAAAGACTCTGAGTCAGAGAGTAAGCAGTGAGCCCAAACAGCTCTATTTCTGTAAGGCATCTAGCTTACTCATCTGCTCCAGTGCTGTTGGGATTTGTTCGTCTCTGGATCCCAGATGTGCCCCCAGTTGTTGATTTGATAATAATATCTACTAGGTAATCCATAACCAAATGGATTTATTTGGGAAAAATTATAAAAAGGAAAATGTACCGAGAGCCTAAGAACATGTGTTCCTTGCCTGCCACGTGCAAGCTCTGTCTCCGTTCCAAGATGGGGAGGAAAATAAATAAATAAATAAATAAATAAATACACACACACACACACACACACACACACACATATATGATACAGAAAGTTGAAACCATGGATTTTACAAACAGAATATTAGGACCTTAAGAGTTCCAACAGTTCAGCTCCACCCACAGACTTCCCAGCCTGATCAGATTTCTTAAAATCCCAGTTCCACTTTATCAGATGTTTTTGTGAGATGTGTTCGCCTTTCTTTCTGGAAATGGCAAGAGAGCCTTAGAGAACACCTAGACTATGTATCAAGAAAATTAAGACTAAGAATTTGTCTTATTCTATGATTTCCTGAGTTCCATTTATTAATGTTATCCAATCAGTTATTCTGAATACCTTGGGGTTCTGCATGTGTTTGTGTGTCTGCAGTTCAGAAAACCATTTAAATTATCTCATGCTCCCATTACTGATCTAGTTACACTGCACTGTTTAAGAATTTGAGTATTTTACCTGCCTGAAAACATGGCAAGTAGAATTAGGTGTTTAATCAGAACAAGTACATGTTTGTTCTTAGTGCTTTGAGCCATTAAGTTGTTTTCTCTCTCATTTTTAAAATCATTCTTTTTTTTTAAGCTAGAAATATTGGGCAGTAAATAGCAAAACAAAAAATATATATTGAACAGGCCACTAAGTGAATTCTTCGAATGTAGAATTTTAAAAATCATTAATCTCTTTTTCTATGGCCAAATGAATTTTTGAAAATTTCTGGGAGTTCCCTGATGGTGTGGTGGCTTAAGGCTTCGGCGCTGGCACTGTCAGCGCTGTGGCCTGGGTTTGATTCCCAGTCAGGGAGCTACCCACATACCAAAAAGCAAAAAAAAAAAAAGAAAATTTCTTAATGTGTGACAAATGATGTCATTTATATTCTTAAGTATAATTTTTTAATTATAAGATCAAATGAATGAAATAAATTCAATGCCAAGCTGGATTATGAAAAATAGCTAAGTTATAGAAAACAATATTTTTTTGTGAATAACTAGCATAAATTGTGGAGACTAGAAGAATATGTAAGCATATAAGGAACCAAGAATCAGTAGGATCAACTGGATTTTCCGACATGCAGAAGTTTTTAGTGGACACCTAATCCTTTCTTCTTGAGGCATTCATTCATTCAAAAACATTATTGAATGCCTCCTATGTCCTAGGCAGTAAAGCAGACTTTGGGGATACCAGAGTGACAAGATAAACAAGATCATTGCAGTTCACATTCTAATACAATAAAGACTCTAAAATAAATAAACAATTGAACATAATTTCAGATAATGGTAAATGCAGTGAAGAAAACAAAACAAAGTTACTTGGCAGAAAGAAAGTGATGGGAACTACACTATCTTAGATGGTGAAGAATTCTATTGGATAATCAGGGATACTTAGGGATTGAGTCAAGGTAGTGAGGCATGTTGGAAACGAAACTCCGGTGTCGCAAATAAGTACTCGGGGATTTAAGTATCTCGGCAAGGCAATTTTTACTTCTGCAGAAGGGTGCAAGGATGCAGACTCGGACAAAAGCTGCAAGTACCCCGAGTGGAGGGTCACACACTTTTTATACCTAACGCAAGCTTAATTAAACCTGTGTCTTGCCCTGTTGGCTAGGGCTTCAGGCCTCACACTCTTAACCTCACCCGATTGGCTATTTTATATTTTTATGACATTTCACGAGGGAGAAGGTGCGAGGGAGAGGAGACAAGACATTCCAGGGCAGGCCATGTGACCTTTGTGTAAACAGGATGAGTTGGGGGGAGGATAGGGACCTGCTCTAAGGTGGATTCCTACGGTGGGTTTCCAAGAAGGAAAGTTATGCCCTTCTTTGGAAGAAAAGACTTACATTCCTACAGGCAGAAGAATCACTTTGTAGTCAGCAGAACTGTATTGTAATCCCAAATCACATACTTACTAATTGTGTTTCCTTCAGTGACTTAACTTCTCTGTATTTCAGTTTCCTCATTTTTTTTTATGGTTCTTGACTTTTTCTTTTTTTTTTTTAATTCATTTTTATTGTTAGACTTATTGGGGTGACATCTGTTAGCAAGGATTATATAGGTTTCAGGCATACAATTCTACAGTGCACTGTCAACTTGATGTATAATAAGTTCACCACCTAATGTGACTTCTCTTTCCATCACAGTTTCCTCATTTGTGAAAAAGAGTGAGCCTAATAATATCTATCCTATGGAATTGTTGAGGCAATTGAATGAGATAAAGTATTAAAAGCACTTAGCATCATACCTGACACATAGTAAGATCTTTATAAAAATTGGAGGCTATTATTAGCGTTAGATTGAACAATGGAAGATATATCTTTCTAGTCTTACTACAAGAATACTTGTAGTTCTTCTGAGCCACTGGCTGGCTTATAATTACATCTCTTAAATGCTGTGAATTATGATTCCCTCTTACTCTTGTCTGCTAAAAAGCTAAAAGCAAAAAAATGTGGTCTACCTCTAGCAAATACAGAGAATTTTATTAAGTACCTTATTTATTTTGTGAACTAACTTTATTCTTGGGTGGATGTTTTCTTCACTCATTTTCCTTCTAATTTAATTTCCTAATTCTTTTACTTTTTATTCAGTTGTATTTTGTGTTATATATGTTTTTGTATGCTGTCATCAATCTTTTCTGTAGCATATTCTGTCTAAACAAATTGTCACTATAACAAAGCAGCAATCAGGACAAGTTGAGTTTGAATGTTACACTGTAGAAAATCCCCCTAAAGGGAGAATTTGCTTACCCTTTGGATTTGAAAAATTGAGAAAATATAGTTAGTATAAAAGAATTACAATGTGTATAATGATCTGTTTTGCTTACTGCTCAGTAGATCCCAACCTCAACCCATTCCCAATGTCAGTGACCAGTCTTCATACTCATTGCAAGCAGTTTAAGACGCTGGGAACAGAATGATTTTAGAAAGAAACATCTTGGGTTCACATGCCTGTTCCTCCACTGACTACCTCTGAGGCCTTGGACACAATGAACATCCTGAGTCTTTGTTTCTTCATTTTAATGGTAATTGTAATACCTGCCATGGTAATCTCCTTTGATTTTTTTCGGGAATCAATGGATTTCTACTGTAAAGCATAATACATTGTCATAATGTCAACTGTCACAATCATGGTTGTAGTGGAAGATAATATCAACTTTGTTGCCAATCTACTCTGATCTTGGGGTAAAATCCTAGTACTATAAATTGACTTCTTGCCTCTTACAAATTTAGAAGGTACTCTTCACACCGTAGTTTGAGACAACAGCATCCCTCAGAACTATACATCACACAGCCCACCCAGCTCATACAGCCACATGTAGAAGTCTTGACTAAAACACTGCTTATATTCTATTGGTTCTTAACATTATCTTTCTTTCCTGAGTGTCTACTTTGTTCAGCCAATCAACATTTAAGTTTCTCTGAAACTGGAGACCTACCTTCTTACGAGTTTTGTCTGTGCACTAATATTTCACAGCCGGCCCATACCTCTACCTGCTGGTAGAGTTTCATGTTGCAATGGGCCATCTTGTAAACCATCCACATGTACTTTTATCTGCTACTACTAGATGCAACTCCTTGTTTTCACCCAAAGAATGAAACAATGTATTCATTGCCTTTAGGATCCTAACATTAGCTATTTAGCTGTATTGTCAGCTACTGTTACAAAGAATACTTCTATTTTTAAAGTATTATTAATCCAAATACCAAAAAATTTATTGATAACTTAATAATATATTAATAACCTAACAATTTATTTTCAAATTATTATGGAAGATTAAATAATAATGATTCCACACACATGAGTACATACTCTAGGTAACTGAAGCTCACCTTTAGAATAATGTAGTGATGTAAATCTTTTTTAGTTTACATTACACATTTCTCTATTCTAAATACATATAAAGATTTTACATGTATTTAAATTAAGTTACACTTATTCCACAACTTGCTTTTTAAAATAATAATAGGTCACAGATATACTTCAGAATCTTTAAATATAAATTTGACTCATTTCTCTTGAAAAGCATCACAATTTTCAAGTTTGTATATTTCACACTCTCTTAAAGTAGTCCTCAGATTTACTAAACATCTGTATTCTTAGCAGTTGTAGTTTTTTTTTGTATGTGTCTTGTATTTGTCACAAAAAATTGCTGCAATAAACATCTTTCATATACATCTTTGGAGAAAGAGGAACATATGAGTATGCAAGGACTGTCCAGAAAGTATACAACCATCTCATATGGAAAAGAGAGGCACTTATGGATGTATTTTTTTCAAGACATCCCTCATATATGTATGTGCATATATAATACATGAGTATACATAAATATATATTATTTTTTCATATATGTATGTGTGTGTGTGTGTGTGTGTGTGTGTTTATATGAGATTTCAAAGGGGATTATTTACCCCGAGTATTTTCATTATTAATTATCAAAAATTACTTTTTGGACAGTTGTAGTAATTCATTCTCTCATCAATAGGTACCTGGCTGACTTGAAGTCTCTCCAGCAACAGTTGGTGGTCATTTAAATTTCTGCTGACCAGGAGAGTAAAAATTGTATTTCATTATTGCTTACATCCATGACTATGTAAAAGACTGGGCATCTTTAACGTGTGTTTTCTTATCTCCTCTCATGAAAGTTATTTATTCTTCTCTTGTGTAGCAGGGAGATTATGTTTTCTTTAACAATTTGTAGAGGCTCTTTGTTTATTGGGAAATAATCCCTTGGTCTGCCATATAGGTTATATAACTTTTTTCCTAGGCTTTCATTGCTTTGTGATCAAATGCTAGTATTAACCACCTTTAAGAAACAACTTTTTGTGACTCTTTCTTCTACTTAACAATATATCATGGTATTCCTACAGGGCAGACTTAACTCTTATTTAGCTTTCTCTAATTTCTGTATGCATGGATCAACTTATATGTAAGTAAAAAATTCACTTCATTTTTTATTACAATCATATTATTTCAATATTCTTTGTGGCTTCTTTTCCCCTCCTTTTTTCTTTATCCACTTTATCTTCTTCTGTTCAACTCTCATATCCTCCTGGTCATTAATACTTAGAACATAATGTGCATCCTTCCACTTATTTTTTTTTATGTTTATATAATCACACATACACAGATACGTACATTCACACCTGCACAATTACAAACAAAAGTGTGCATATACAAGGACAGTCTGGAAATTATCCAGCCATGTAATATGAGAAATAGAGGAATTTATAGCTGGTTTTTTTTTTCTGGATAGCCCTCATATACATACACATACCTTTATAAAATTTTTGTTATTTTGTTTTCCACAAAAGTGATGCACTTTTTCCCTTTCTTTCCCTTTCTTTCCCCATGATACCTCATGGAAAACTTTTCTAATCAGTAGTCATGACTAATTATTTTTAATGGTGCATAGTACTTCATGGTGTTATTATGCCATAAGTTATTCAACCATTCTTCTCTTAATGGTAATTCACATTGTTACCATGCTTATGTTTGACCCTATGAATGTTATAAAAACATATTTGTACATATGCTGCTACACTGTAGTGATTTTCTTTCTATGTAATAGAATCCCAACAGTGAGATTGTTTGGTTGAAGTAATATATAGTAAGTAATGTATCGTTAAGTAATATATAGCTGTTATATATTACTTAATATATAGCTGTTATATATTACTTATGGTAATTTGCATTTCTACCAATAAGTATTAATGAAGCCACCCTTCATGTCTTTCAGCAACAATATTGATCATTCTTTATTTTTGTGACTGATAAATATAAATGTATATCTCATTATTATGTCTAGTTTCTTAAAGAAGCTACCAAGAATCCCTTACTCTTTGTGGATGACTCCAGTTCAGTTGTCTCTCTTTAAGTGCAGTGTTAGTTTTGTAAACTTCCTGACTTCTCTGAAGATCTCAGTGTTGCTGCCTATGCCTGATTCCAATGGCCTTCTGAAACATACCTCTACCCTACCTATTTGGTTGTCTCTGATATGTTTGAAAAGTTTAGCCTTTAAAACCAAAGGACTTACTTGCTAAAACATTTAGCCATCAGTGAGGACTTGCAGTGAAGGCTCAAAGACAACCATTTATGCTTTTATTTTATTTTTTATTAAATTTATTGGGGTGACATTGAATAGTAAAATCATATAAGTTTCAAGTGTACACTTTTACAATACATCATCTATATACTGCATTGTGTGATCATCACCCAAAGTCAGTTTTCCCTCCATCATTATAAGTTTGACACCCTCCTTCCTCTACTACCCCTCTCTCTCCTTAACCTCTGGTAACCACTAAACTGTTGTCTGTGTCTATGAGTTTTTGTTTCTTCATTGATCATTTCTTTGTGGCTTTCAGTTTTGTATTCTGCTTGTCTTATTTCACTTAGCATAATAATCTCAAAATCCATCCATGTTTTCACAAATGGCAATATTTCATATTTTCTAATGGCTAAGTAATGTTCCATTGTGTATATGTAGCACATTTTCTTTATCTAATCATCTGCTGAAGGACACTAGTTCTTTCCATGTCTTGGCCACTATGAATAATGATGCTGTGAATATCAAGGTGTATATATCTTTACAGAAAAAAGTTTTCAAGTTATTTGGTAGATACCCAGAAGAGGGATTGCTGGGTCATACAGAATTCTTTTCTTAATTTTTTGAGGAATTTCCATATTTTTTTCCATACTGGCTGTACCAATTTACATTCCCACCAACAGTTTATGAGTGTCTCCTCTTCTCTACAGCCTCTTTAACACCTGTTATTATTTGTCCTTTTGATCACAGTGAATCTAACAGGTGTGAGGTGATATCTTATTGTGGTTTTGATTGACATTTCCCAAATTACCACAGCAGTTGAGAATTTTTTCATGTATCTGTTGGCCATTTGTATGTCTTCATGGGAGAAATGTCTGTTCAGGCCCTCTGCCCATTTTAAAATTGGATTGTTTGGTATTTTGTTGTTGTTAGGCGTACAAGTTCTTTACAAGGTGGGACCTACAAAGAACTGGAATTTATTTATTTAAAAAAATGTGTATTTATTCTAATGTGTTTAAACTTCAGTCACCTTCAAAGTATTCTCCATTTGATGCAATACACCTATTGAGATGCTTTTCCCACTGCTCAAAACAGTTTCTGATACCTTTTAGTGCTTCTGCCATTTTTTTATTTCACCATTTCCACATCAGCAAAATGTTTCTCTTTGAGCACATTTTTCATTAGGGAAATAAAAAAAAAGTCACTTGAGGCAAGATTAGGTGAACAGGGAGGGTGGGACTTGGAAGTCATGCCATTTTTAGTCAAAAACTGCTGAACACTCAGCACATTGTCATACTGCACATTGTTCATGTAAATCACATACCAAGAAATAAGCAATCACATTGAAACAGTCTTCAAAAATATTTACTGAAACTGAATGCAAGCTCCCCAAAACAACACAAGCTGGTGGTACTCTGATGCAGGTAGGTTTCTAGAACCTGACTACAAGAGACTCACTTTCCAGTAGATAATTTCATTTCTGGGGGTTCCACTTCATATATAATTTAGATATTAGCTCCTTATTGGAGATGTTCTTTGCAAATAGCTTGTCCCATTTGGTTGGTTGTTCTTTGTTTTGTTGATTGTTTCTTTTGCTGTGCAGAAGCTTTTTAGTTTGATACAGTCCCAATATTTTTTATTTTTGCTTTTGCTTCCCTTGCCTTTTAGTTCAAAATTGTAAGTTTCTCCCTGAACCAAAGTTTCATAAGTTTAGTACCTCTGTTTTCTTCTATGTAATTAATTGTTTATGCCTTATTTTAAGTCTTTGATCTATTTTGAGTTAATTTTAGTATATGGTGACAGATCAGAGTCTAGATTTATTCTTTTGCATGTGGCTTTCCAATTTTTCCAGCACCATTTATTGAAGAGGGCTTTTTTTTATTGTGTATTTTCAGCTCCTTTGTCAAAAATTATCTGCCTATATATGTGGGGGTTTATTTCTGAATTTCCTTAGCTTGAATTTTTAGTAATCATTCAGTTTTTTTAAAATATATTTTTATTGTTAGACTTATTGGGGTGACATCTGTTAGCAAGGATTACATAGGTTTCAGGCATACAATTCTACAGTGCATTGTCAGCTTGTTGTATAATAAGTTCACCACCTAATGTGACTTCTCTTTCCATCACCATATATTTAGCTTCCCCTCCCTCATCTCCCACCCACACCCCTTTCTCCCTTCTCTAACCCACTCATCTCCAAATAAACATTAAACTGTTGATTGTGTCCATGGGTTATTTGTTTGTTTGTTTGTTCATTTCTTTTTTTCTTTGTTGCTTTCAGTTTTATATTCCACATATGAGTGAAGTCATACAGTTTTTGGTTCTTTCTATCTGGCTTATTTCACTAAGCATGATGATCTCCAGGTCCATCCATTTTGTTGCAAATGGCAATATTTCATCTTTTCTTATAGCTGAGTAATATTCCATTGTATATATGTACCACCGCTTCTTTATCCAGTCATCTGTTGCAGGGCACTTTAGATGTTGCCATGTTTTGGCCACTGAACAGCGCTGCAATGAACATTGGGGTACATAAGTCTTTGCGGACAAAGGTTTTCAAGTTTTTTGAGTAAATCCCCAGAAGGGGGATTGCTAGGTCAAATGGTAACTCCATTCCCAATTTTCTGAGGAACCTCCACACTGTCTTCCATAGTGGTTGTACCAGTTTGCACTCCCACCAGCAGTGTACCAGAGTTCCTTTTTCTCCACATCCTCTCCAGCACTTGTTATTCCTTGTCTTGTTGATAATAGCCATTCTAACAGGTGTGAGGTGGTATCTCATTGTGGTTTTGATTTGCATTTCCCTGATAGCTAATGAAGATGAGCATTTTTTCATATGTCTGCTGGCCATTTGTATTTCTTCATGGGAGAATTGTGTGTTTAGTTCTTTTGCTCACTTTTTAATTGGGTTGTTTGTTTTTTTTGTTGTTAAGTCTTACTAGTTCCTTATATATTTTAGATATTAGACCCTTACCTGATGTGTTATTTGCAAATATTTTCTCCCATTCAGTTGGCTGTCTCTTTGCTTTGGTGATGGTTTCTTTTGCTGTGCAGAAGCTTTTTAGTCTGATATAGTCCCATTCATTTATTTTTGCTTTTACTTCCCTTGCTTTTGAGGTCAGGTTCATGAAGTCTTTCTGGAGTCCTAGGTCTATAAGTTTAGTACTGATGTTTTTTTTCTATACAGTTTATTGTTACAGGTCTGATATGAAGGTCTTTAATCCATTTTGAGTTAATTTTTGTATATGGAGAGAGTTCACAGCTCAGGTTTATTCTTTTGCATGTTTTTCCAATTTTCCCAGCACCACCTACTAAAGAGGTTATTTTTTCCCCCATTGCATGTTTTTCACTCCTTTATAGAAAATTATTTGTCCATAAATTTGTGGATTCATTTCTGGGTTTTCATTTCTGTTCCATTGGTCTATATTTCTGTTTTTCTGCCAATACCAAGCTGTTTTAACTATTGATGCTTTGTAATATAAATTAAAGTCGGGGAGTGTAATGCCACCAGCCTTGTCTTTTTATTGCTTTGGCAATTCGAGGTCTTTTATGGTTCCATATAAATCTGATGATTCTTTTATCTATTTCACAAAAGTATGATTGTGGGATTTTGATGGGTATTGCATTAAAATTGTAGATTGCTTTGGGCAGAAGGCCATTTTAACAGTGTTAAGACTTCCTATTCATGAACAGGGGATATTTTTCTATCTCTTAAAGTGTTTCAATTTCTTTCAAATGTGTCTTGTTTTCTGTGTATAAGTCTGTCACATTCTTTGCTAAGTTAATTTCCAGGTATTTCATTCTTTTTGTTGTGATATCAAAAAGAATTGATTCCCTCATTTCTTTGTCTGAGAATTTGTAGTTTGTACATAGGAATGCTGTTGTTTTTGTACGTTGATTTTGTATCCTACAACTTTACTGTATTCATTTATTATTTCTAAGAGTTTCCTAGCAGAATCTTTGGAATTTTTATATAAAGGATTATGTCATTTGCAAATAATGACAACTTGACCTCTTCTTTCCCAATTTGGATACATTTTATTCCTTTCTCTTGCCTGATTACTGTGGTTAGAACTTCCAGTATTATATTACATAGCAGTGGTGACAGGGGGCATCCCTGTCTTGTTCCTGATTTTAGGCAAATAGGCTTCAGCTTTATCCCATTCAGTATGGTGTTAGCTGAGGGTTTGTCATATAGGGCCTTTATTATGTTGGGATACTTTCCTTCTATACCTATTTTATTTACTGTTTTGATTATAAATAGATGTTGTGTCTTGTCAAAAGCTTTTTCTGCATCAATTGATATGACCATATGGTCTTTATCTTTTATTTTGTTTATGTGGTGTATCACACTGATTGATTTTTGTATGTTGAACCATCCTTGTGCTCCTGGGATGAATCCCATTTGATCATGATGTATGATCTTTTTTTGTATTGTTGTATTCTATTTGCTAATATTTTGTTTAGGATTTTTGCATCTATGTTCATCATAGATATTGGTCTACAATTTTCTTTTTTTGTGTTGTCTTTACCAGGCTTTTGTATTAGGGTAATGTTGGCCTCATAGAATGAATTAGGAAGTATTGCTTCCTCTTCAGTTTTTTGGAAGAGCTGAGGAGGATAGGCATTAATTCTTCTATGAATGTTTGGTAGAACTCATTGGTGAAACCATCTGGTCCAGTGCTTTTGCCTTTAGGGAGATTATGGATAGTCATTTCAATCTCTTTGCTATTGATTGATTCATTTTGATTATCCAGTTCTTCTTGGTTCAGTCTATGTAAGCTATAAGTTTTTAGGAACTTGTTCATTTCTTCTAGGTTGTTAAATTTAGTTGCATAAAGACCTTCATAATATTTTCTTATAATCTTTTGTATTTCTGTGGTATCAATGGTGATTTCTCCCCTTTCATTTCTAATTTTTGATATTTGTGTCATTTCCTTTTGTCCTTTGATTAGTCTAGCCAAGGGTTTGTCAATTTTGTTGACTCTCTCAAAGAACCAGCTCTTCGTAATATTAATTTTTTTCTATTGTCTTTCTGTTCTTTAATTGGTTTAGCTCTGCTTTTGTTTTTATTATTTCTTTCCTTTTGCTGACTTTAGGTTTTGTCTGCTCTTCTTTTTCTAGTTCTTTAAGATGGGATGCTAAGGTGTTTACTTGTGATTTTTCTTGTTTCTTAAGATAGGCCTGTAGTGATACTAGTTTCTCTCTTATTACCACTTTCACTGTGTCCCAATAATTCTAATATGTTGCATTTTCACTGTCATTAGTTTCTATATATTTTTAATCTCATCTTTTTTTTAATCTTTTATCCAGTCATTTTTTCATAGGATGTTGTCTAATCTCCATGTATATGTGGTTATTTTCTGCTTTCCTTTTATAGCTGATTCCAATTTCAAAGCTTTGTGGTCTGAGAATATACTTGGTATGATATTGATCTTCTTGAATTTGCTGAGGCTATTTTTATGTCCCAGCATATGGTCTATTCTTAAGAATGTTCCATGTGCACTAGAAAAGAAGGTATCATCTCTTTTTGCTGTATGATGTATCCTGTAAATGTCAATTATATTCAATTTCTGTAATGTGTTATTTAGAGTTGATATTTCCTTATTCATTTTCTGTTTTGATGATCTGTCCATGGCTGTTAGGCGGGTGTTTACGTTTCCCACAATGACTGCATTTATCAGTTTCTCATTTCAAATCTGTTAGTAGTTTCTTTATATATTTTGTTGCTTCTTGGTTGGGAGCATATATATTGATTAGTGCCAAATCTTCTTTTTGTTGTATTGTGCCTGTTATCATTATGTAATGTATATCTTTGTCTTTTACTATATTTTTTAACCTGAAGTTTATTTCATCAGATATCAGTATGGCCACTCCTGCTTTTCTCTGGTTACCATGTGCATCAAGTATTGTTCCCTATCCTTTCACTCTGAGTCCGTGTTTGTTCTTATAGCTGAGGTGTGCCTCTTGGAGACAGCATATAGATGGGTTTTGTTTTTTAATCCAGTCTGCTTCTCTGTGTCTTTTTATTGGTGTGTTCAGTCCATTAACATTTAGAGTTATGATCAATATGTAAGGATTTCCTGTGGCCATTACTTATTTGTTTGTTTTTGTTTTATTTCTGCTTTTTGCTTTTTGCCCCAACTTTATTCCATTTGTCCTGATGTTTTGTTTCAGGTCAAAGAGCTCCTTCAGCATTTCTTGAAGTGCCAGCCTTGTGCTGGCAAATTCCCTCAACTTCTGTCTGAGAAGTTCCTTATTCTACCTTCATATCTGAAAGATAATTTTACTGGATAATTTATTCCTGGCTGGAAGTTTCTCTCTTTTAATTGGATTCCACTCCCTCTTGGTTTGTAGAGGTTCTGCTGAGAAATCTGATGCCACCCTGATGGGTTTTCCTCTAAATGTTGTAGTTCTTTTTTTTCCCCTGGCTGCCTTGAGAATTGTCTCTTTGTCTTTAGTTTTGGACATCTTTAGTACCATGTGTCTTGGAGAAGAACTGCTACAGTCGAGGTATCTAGGGGGCCTGTTTACTTCTTGAACTTGGGTTTGGAAAGTTCTCATCTACTATTTGTTTGAGTATGTTTTCTGTAGAATGCTCTGCTCCTTCTTTAATCTTATCATCCTGATGTTGTTTTGTCTCATGGAGTCAGATAGTTCTTACAGAGTTCTTTCAATGCTTTTGGTTTTGTATTCCCTCTCTTCCTCTTTCTGAGCTGTTTCCATGTTCTGATCTTTGATATCACTAGTTCTTTCCTCCATGTGGTTGACCCTGTTTCTTATGACAGTTATGTCATTTCTCACTTCTTTCATTGTTTTATTTATCTCTCACATTTCCATCTCGATCTTCCTTATGTTTTGAATTTCTTTGTTAAATTGTTCCTTTTGTTCACGGATTTCCTTTTTTATGTCATTCATCTCAACTATGGTGTTTTGCCAGTATGTTTTCATTTCTCTCAGAGCCTCTAGAATGGCTACTTTAAATTCTCTGTCACTTAGTTCAGAAATTTCTACATCTAATAAGCTATCTTCTGGATAAATTTCATGCTCTTTCTAAGCAGTTTTAGTTTTTAAGGCCTTCATCCTGTCTGGTGGGTTCTTCCTCCTTGACATGAGGGTATTATGCTCACCAAAGCCCAGGATCCCTGATTAGTACTTTTGTGGTGTCTTGCTCTAAGACAGACACTAGATGGCTCAGGGGGCCGAGTTTTGGGAAAGCGGAGGGTTGTCAATTTCTTATTTTTTGTCTCCTGCCACATTTGGAGGCGGTGCACATCTATCCAGGGTCCCTCCGCTTCCTGCAGTTAGTTGGTTGGTTGGGGGAGCCTGTAGGAGAAGGGAGAGGCCAACAAAAAGCATGCTGGTGTAGCTCCACCTCCTGCCCTATGCTAGGGAAGCTGGGTGATGCGGGCCAAGGCGGCTGCTGCTGGCTGGGGTGAATGCTCTAACAACCCATCATTGCAGTGGAGTCTGCAGGTCCGCACTGCTTGTAGGCCCCAGGGGCGTCCGTGCAGGTGCGTGCACCACAAGTGCTAAGCTGTGGGCCTGACCTCAGGCAGTATGAAGGCAACTGGCTCACCTCCACAGTGAGCCGGGAACAAGAACTGCAGCCTTGCATAGTAGCTGTGCACACTTGTGCTGTTGGTCGCAAGCATGCTGGGAGCTAAGGTGCTCTCTTTGGGGATCCACCTTGGCCTGCGACTGTTCTGAGTCCTCGCTTAGCCCTCTTCTTACTCAAAAATTTCAGAGGCTGGCTCCCAAGCTCTGTCCCCAACACACTGCTCTAAGGCCCGGCTCCTGCACAGTCTCCCACCATTCTGCCACTTTGCTGGCTTTTACTCTTGTTGCCTCTTGGCCTCCCTCCTCCTAATCATTCAGTTTTAAAGAAAATTTGCCTTTTGCAAAAGTACCTCTGCTCTAAATATTTTGGTTACATAGGTTCATTCATAGTAATAAAATCCTTCAGGTTTCTTAAAAGACTTTTCATCAATCAATCATTTATTTATTTATTTATTTATTTATTTATTTATGCTTTGGTTTTAGACTCAACACAGCTAAGTTTTGTTTAGGACTAAGTGTCCAATCCATCATTTTAAGGTGAAAATATTTCAATGAAAATGTTCTTTAAATTCCTGATTCCTATTCAATCGTTTATCATGTAAATGAACTCAGAAGACACCTATATTTCCTAGGCCTTTCAATTGCCATGAGTTGTTCTCTCAGGATTTCGTCACGTCAGGCAATGATAAGTGGGAGTGAATCTCAAAGCTCAGTTCCAAATCTTAGAAGTTGGTAACCTGATCCACTTACCACACAGTGACTCCTGGCTTGTTCTAATCACTTGATCTCCAAATTATATAAGTACTAGTAGAGGAGCTAGTCTTTCATTTATTTTGCAGATAGGCCCAGACATATTAGGTGGCTTGCTTGAAACTAAAAGCTTATCAGGGATCAAGAAGGAGCTTTAAGTCAGATCATTTGAATCTCAATTTTTCCAATGAAAAATTAGGATATTAACATTTTTTTTGTTTTCTTCACAAGGATTTTAGTGACAATCAAGTGAATCAATGTATATGAAAACACTTTGAAATATTTATGCTATACACAAATGTCAGGTGTCATAAAATTGTTTTAAAGTTTAGTGTTATATTTCTTCTGGTAGGAACATCAGAAATGTCTGGACAGGTTATAATAGCTACCATTTATTGAGTTACTATCTGTGAATAGGCCTCACTATCAAACTCACTTTATTTAGAGTTTTTGTTGTCACACATCCACACTTACCCTAAAAAATAGTGAAGAGATTGACTTGGTAAGCATCAGGATAATTCTGTCATCTTTTATTTTTCTTTGAGATACATTTACAATGAGAGTGGGGGAGGGCAAGAGTGATGGAAGAAGGTGAATTAGGTGGACCCTGTGCCTACAGCCTCCCCAGATCACATCAAAATCACAGATAGATTGTAGAATAATCAACCTTGGGAAATATCAAAGGACTGGCTGAATAAAGCCTGTACAGCAGAGGATATAAAAAAACCAAATTTAGACTGATAGGACAGAGACACAAAACATGGTGACCCCAAACCCATGGATAAAGATTGAACCCTGGAGTGAAGGTTTTCACAGAAAAGGGAAGAGTTCTAACCCCACACCAGGATTCCCAGCTTGAGTCCCATGTTGGAAAGAAAATTTACCATTACATCTGGCAGTGAAAATCAGCCAGAATTCTTTCTACTTGTTTTGGTGAGACAGAACACAGAGAAAGAAGACAAATGCTCTTCTAAAATGTGTGCACACTATCTCAACCACGTGCCACACTCATCTGGTGTTCAGTGGAGGGGCAACAAATGTAAAGGTGCCAGTTACATATGAAGAAAAGTTGAGGTGTGCGGTTTGATGGTAAGGGCAGGAGGAACCTACTGTCCATATGTAGAATTTGTCTCATGATGCCATTTTTTTTTTCTATGTTAAACCCTCCCCAAAAAGACCAAATCTAGAATTGGACAAGTTTAATAAAATTTACACATATGCACCACCTCAGTGGCACACTGGGACCCCATTCCACACAGTTAATGCTACATATCCTAGGGTGCTCTAGGCTGCCAAGTATTCAGCCATGCCCTACTAGCTGTGGTAGGTTGTCCCACAGACTTTTACAGTAAGTCTGTCTAGCTTGCAGCCCACAAGTCACATGTGGCCCAGGATACATTCAGTGGTGTGTAGGTACCACACCCTACTCAGTAGTCACATTAAAGTAAGCAACAAAAGACCATGGCGAAGCTGCAAGCCCATGAGAAAGACCACAGAACTCTCAGGAAAGTTTTTCAAAGAATGCACAGACCTCCTGAAAATTTGCCCTGTTCACCTGGAGCTGCCCTGCCCACCCAGAGGCACTTGGAGTGGCTGAGTGATCAGCCCAACCCTACTAGCGGGGGGGGGGGGGGAGACTTTTTTGTGATCTTTTGTAGGAAAGGCTGCCTACAGCTCCCCAGGGAGTTTACAGTGCTGTTGTGCCATTCCCCTTGGGCAGTAAAAAGTGTGCTGTGAGTGGAGGAAAACCACAACGCTTTTGGAATTATTCATATACTTATATATTTTTAAGTTTTACCCTTTCTTCTTTAATATTTTTAATTTTTAAAAATTTATTCTTTTTTAAATTTTCTTAATTTTTATTTTTATATTGTTATTTTTATTTTATTATTTTTTAAAACTTATTTATTTATTATAGAGAAACCTCTAGAAATAGAGCTAAATAAAATGGAGGTAATCAACCTACCAGAATAGAAGTTTAAAATTCAGACTGTAGAAATGCTTAATGACCTCAGTGAAAACGTCAAAAAAGAAATAGCAACCACAAAGAAGGAAATAGAAACCATAAAAAACATCCAGTTAGATATGAAGAATACAATAACTGAAATGAAGACTACACTAGAAGAAATCAACAGCAGGTTAGATGGAGCAGAAAATTAAATCAGCGATCTGAAAGACAAAGTAGCAAAAAATACCCAATTGGAAGAGCAAAAAGTAAAAATAATTTTTAAAAATGACGATAGCCTGACAGAACTCTGGGACGACATCAAGCATAACAACATTTACATTACAGGAATATGAGAAAGAAAAGAGAGGGAGTAAGGGATTGAGAAACTATTTGAAGAAATAATGACTAAAAACTCCCCTAACCTGGTGAAAGAAATAAACATACAAGCAAAACCAGGAAGTGCAGAGTCACAATCAAGATGAACTCAAACAGGCTTATGCCAAGACACATAATAATTAAAATGGCAAAGGTTAAAGACAAAGAGAGAATCCTAAAAGCAGCAGGGAAAGACAACTACTTACCTACAAGGGAGCTTGCATAAGACTATCATTGAATTTCTCAACAAAACTTTGCAGATCAGAAGACAGTGGCAGGAAATATTCAAAGTAATGAAAAACAATGGCCTGCAATCAAGACTACTATACCCAGAAAGGTTATCATTTAAAATTAAAGAAGAGATAAAGAGCTTCTCAGACAAGAAAAACCTAAAGAAATGCACTACCACCAGACCAGTTTTACAAGAAATGTTAAAAGGACTTCTTTAAGCAGAAGAAAACAAGCCAAACAAAGAAGATAAAAAACATGAATAATAACATGGTGTTGACTATGTACTTATTAATAATCACTTTAAATGTAAATGGAATAAATGCTCTAATCAAAAGACACAGAGTAGAAAACAAGACCCAGGCTGTCTACAGGAGACTCACCTCAAAAGACAGAATTTTAGAGTTGAATCTTTGGGATTCTCTATATAGAGTATCATGTAGTCTGCAAATAATGATAATTTTATTTCTTCTTTTTCTATTTGGATGCCTTTTATTTGTTTTTCTTGTCTAATTGTTTTGGCTAGGACTTCCAGTACTATGTTGAATAAGAGTAGTGAGAGTGGGCATCCTTGCCTTGTTCCTGAGCTTAAGGGAAATGCTTTTAGGTTTTCTTTATTGAATATGAGGTTAGCTGTGTAATTTTACTGACCAATGTCACCCCAATAAATTTAACTTAAAAAAAAAAAGAAAAAAAGTGAACCATAAAGGAAGTAGTTGGCCTTGACTTCTGCTACTGCTATACAAGAATAGGAGTAAAGATATGTGCAACCAACAAATATGAATTGTTTCAAATGGAACCATTGAAGATTTGTGCTCAGGTACACTGTGCATGAATGTTCACAAACCAATTCCAATTTTGCAAGCACAGAAACAGAAAAGTCTCAAGATCAAGAATTTTTTTACAAAAATGTCAAACTAATCATTGAAGGACATCAGACTTGGAAGTATTTTTCATGCACTTGCTATTTAGATACTTTTGGGTGGACACTAAGTAATGTAAGCTTATCCAAATAATTTGTCTACATCAAAACCCCAAAATCAAAGGAAATTCTCTGACAATATATATTTTATGTAAAATTAAAATGACACTTTTTTTATCTGGAAAAATATTAAGAAAAGACATGCATAGACTGGAAATAAATGGATGGAAAAAATATTTCACACAAATGAAAATGAGAAACAGGCTGCAATAGCAATACTTATATCAGATAAAAATAAACTTAAAACTAAAACTATTACAAGTAACAAAGAAATACATTACATAGTAATAAATGGATCAATCCAACAAGAGGACATCACTCTTATAAACATTTATGCACCCAACATAGATGCACCTAAATATATAAAGCAAATATCGATTGGCACAAAGGTAGATAGTAACACAATCAGTAGGAGATTTTATTTTAAAAGTCCATTAACATTAATGGACAGATCTTCCAGACAGAAAATCAACATGGAAACAGTAGCCTTAAATGATGCACTAGATCAGATGGATTTCATTGATATACGTAGACCATTTTTTCCCAAAGCTGCAGAATATACATTCTTTTCAAATGCTCATGGAACATTTTTCAAGATAGACTACATGTTAAGCCACAAAACAAGCCTCAGTAAATTTTTAAAAATTACTTTAAGCATCTTTCCTGTCCAAAATAGTATAAAACTAGAAATCAATTACAAGAAAATAATGGGAAACACACAAACACATGGAGGCTAAATAATATGCTACTAAACAATGACTGGGTCGACAATGACATTAAGAAGAAAATTAAAAGTTACCTTGAGACAAACAAAAGTTAAAACACAATCCCAAATTTATGGCACAACAAAAGCAGTCACAGCAATGCAGGCTTACTTAAATAAATAAGAAAAATCTCAAACAACTTAGCCTTACACCTAAGGAAACAAAAACAAAAAACAACAAAACAAACAAACAAAAAACAGCAAATGAAGCTGAGTACAGAAAGGAAATAATAAAAATCAGGGCAGAAATAAACAAAATTGAGAATAAAAAGACAGTACAAAAGATCAATGAAACCAAGAGCTTGTTCTTTGAAAAGATAAACAAAGTTGACAAACCTTTAAGAAGACTCCTCAAGAAAAGGAGAGAGGACCCAATAAATAAAATCAGAAATGAAAGAGAAGTGGCAACAGACACCCAGAAACACAAAGAATTATAAGAAAATATTATGAGTAACTAACTATATGCCAACAAATTGGACAATCTGGAAGAAATAGATAGATTCTTAGAGGCATACATGCTTCCAAGGCTGAATAAAAAAGAAACAGAAAACCTAAGCACACCAATTACTAATAACAAAATCAAAGCAGCAACAAATAAGTTCCCCAAAAACAAAAGTCCTAGACCAGATGGCATCACAAGTGAATTTTACAGAACACTCAAAAAAGAATTAACACATATTGTCTTTAAACTATTCCAAAAATATGCAAGAGGGCAGCCTCTCAAACTCATTTTATGAGACCACCATTATGCTGACTCTATAACCAGACAAGGACACTACAAAGAAAGAGAACTATAGGCCAATATTCCTAAGGAACATAGATGCAAAATTTCTCAACAAAATATTAGCAAATTAAATTCAGCAATACATTAAAAAATCATACACCATGTTTAAGTGTGATTCATTTCTGGGATGGAAATTAGGTTCAATATATGTAAATCAATTAACATGATTCAGCACCTAAAGAAAATGAAAAATACAAATTATATAGTCATATAAATAGACACATAAAATATTTGAAAAAATCCAGCAGCCAATTATGATTAAAAACTCTCAACAAAATGAGAATAGATGAAACATATCTAAATATAATAAAGCCTATATATGATAAATTCACAGCTAAGATCATTCTCAATGAAGAAAAGCTAAAGGCATTCCTATTAAAATCAGAAACAAGACAAGGATGGCCATTGTTCTCACTCTTATTCAACATGGTACTGGAAGTCCTAGTCACAGCAATCAGACAAGAAAAAAATAAAACAGAAGGCATCTAATTGACAAAGGAAGAAGTAAAACTGTCATCATTTGTGGATGAAATGGTGCTGTATATAGAGAACCCCAAGGATTTCATCCCAAAATCATTGGAACTGATAAATGAATTTAGTAAGGTAGCAGGATACAAGATTAATATCAGGAAATTTGTACACCAATAACAAACTATCAGTAAGCAATATTAGGAAAACTGTCACATTTACAATTGCATTAAAAATTACCAAGGGAGGACACAAAAAAATGGCAACATGATTGAGACCTCTAAAAAACTCCTCTGGAGATTATAACTAAGAAAACACATTTACCTCAACCAAGGACCCTCTACATAATTCACAATCAAAACTAAGAAACACACTCATGGCATTAAGGTACCTACAGGTAGGCTAAGAGTTAAAGAAAGGAGAAATAAAAAGAAGAGTGGGGACACGGCCACGTGGGTCCCTTCTGGAACTCTACTGCTGAGGGAAGGAAGAGGAAGAAAGTGCAGATTGGTCCACAAACCACAGCAGTTGACGTCACTCTTAATTCCCAGGGGAGGAGGAGTGACTGGGTGGTGAGGAGCCAGCCACAGTATGAATGCTAGGAAGGAGGAGAGAGGGGGCTGTGCTGCATTTCTCAGCCCACAACAAGGAAGATCTGAAAGAGCAGCATACAGGACTGATCCCAAAGCTCAGGGCAGAGTTTGCCTGTGGGGCAAGCTGAGAACAGAAAGGCACCATCATGCCCAAACTTCATGCGTGACTCCCAGAGCCACAGGAAGAAAACAAAGCCACAAACTTCCCTCCCCTACAGACCTCTGCCCACTCAATATCAGCAGTGAGCATCCAGAGATGCTGCAAAAATGAGAAACAAGAGAATTGAAGAGATTGAGACGGGTGACCCATCAGAAACTGAGCTCAAAGCAATGATTATAAAAATGCTCAAGCCATATACAAAAATTAACTCAAAATGGATTAAAGACCTTCATATAAGACCTGCAACAATAAACTGTATAGAAGAAAACATTGGTACTAAACTTATAGACCTAGGACTCAAGGAAGACTTCATGAACCTGTCCTCAAAGGCAAGGGAAGTAAAAGCAAAAATAAATGAATGGGACTATATCCAACTAAAAAGATTCTGCACAGCAAAAGAAACAATCAACAAGGCAAAGAGACAGCCAACCGAATGGGAGAAAATATTTGCAAATAACACATCAGATAAGGGTCTAATATCTAAAATATATAATGAGCTAATAAGACTTAACAACAACAACAAAAAAAACAACCCAATTGAAAAGTGGGCAGAAGAACCAAACAGACACTTCTCCCACAAAGAAATACAAATGGCCAGCAGACATATGAAAAAATGCTCATCCTCATTAGCTATCAGGGAAATGTAAATCAAAACCACAATGAGATACCACCTCACACCTGTGAGAATGGCTCTTATCAACAAGACAAGGAATAACGAGTGCTGGAGAGGATGTGGAGAAAAAAGAACTCTGGTACACTGCTGGTGGGAGTGCAAACTGGTACAACCACTGTGGAAGGCAGTGTGGAGGTTCCTCAGAAAATTGGGAATGGAGTTACCATTTGACCCAGCAATCCCCTTTCTGGGGATCTACCCAAAGAACTTGAAAACCTTTGTCTGCAAAGACTTATGTACCCCAATGTTCATCGCAGCGCTGTTCACAGTGGCCAAAACATGGAAACAAGCAAAGTGCCCTGCGACAGACGACTGGATAAAGAAGCTGTGGTACATATACACAATGGAATATTACTCAGCTATAAGAAAAGATGAAATATTGCCATTTGCAACAAAATGGATGGACCTGGAGATCATGCTTAGTGAAATAAGCCAGACAGAAAAAACAAAGAACTGTATGATTTCACTCATGTGCGGCATATAAAACTGAAAGCAAAGAAAAAAAGAAATGAACAAACAAATAACCCATGGACACAATCAATAGTTTAATGTTTATTTGGGGATGAGTGGGTTAGGGAGGGAAGAAAGGGGAGGGGTAGGGGAGGAGGGGGGAAGCTAAATATAAGGTGATAGAAAGAGAAGTCACATTAGGTGGTGAACTTATTACACATCAAGTTAACAATGCACTGTAGAGTTGTGTGCCTGAAACCTATGTAATCCTTGCTAAGATGTCACCCCAATAAGTCTAACAATAAAAATGAATTAAAAAAATAAAATAAAAATGCTCAAGGAATTGAGTAATAATTTCAACAGAGATAGCAAGCATTAAAGAAGACTTACAAACCATTTTAAAGGATTGGAGAGATAATGACAACATTAACTAAAATGAAGAACAGAATGAAAATCACCAAACTAGATACAATAGAAGCATAAAGCAGTGATTTGCAGGAAATGTCAGCTGAAATCACCCATGTAGAACGGATAGATATGAGAATTCAGAAAAATGAGGATGGTTTCAGATTCCCTTGGGACAATTTTAAGGGAAAGAATATTAGAATCATAGGTGTATTAGAAGGGACAAAGGAAAATCAAGGGATCAAGAAATTTGAAGAAGTAATGAATGAAAATTTTCCTAATCTGGTGAAGGAAATAAACATACAAGTCCAGGATGCACAGAGAATCTCAAACAAGATGATCCCAAGCAAGAATACACCAACACACATCATAATTAAAAATGGCAGAAGTTAAAGAAAAAGAGAAAATTCTAAAATCAGCAAGAGAAATGCAAGTAGTAACTTATAAAGGGACACTCATTCAATTCTCAGCTGATTTCTCACCAGAAACTTTACAGCCCAAAAGGGATTGGCAGAAAATATTCAAGGTGATGAAATCCAAGGATCTACAACCAAGAATTATGTATCCAGCAAGGCTAGCATTCAAAATTGAAGGGCAGACAAAGAGCTTCTCGGACGAGGAAAAGTTAAAGAAATACATCACCACGAAACCAGTACTACAAAGAATGTTAGAGGGACCTCTTTAAGATGGGAGGAGGGATGGGAGAGTGGGTAAAATAAGGGAAAGGGATGGAGAAATTTAGTTTGATTGTTAACATGAAACCAAAAGAAACAAAGAAACAAAACCCATGGACACAGTCAATAATTTAGTAGTTACCTGAAGGTAAGGGGGAAGGGGTGGGGGGAAGGGACAGGGACACAAATATATGGTGATGGAAAGAGAACTGACTCTGGATGATCAACACATTATACAACACATGGAAGATGTAATGTAGAATTGTATACCTGGGACCTATGTAATTTTTACTAATCAATGTCACCCCAATAAATTAAAAAATTTTTTAATGGAGTATTTAAAAATATATGCATAGGAATAAATTTAACCAAGAAAATAAAAGACCTGGACACAGAAAGTTATAAGACACTGAAGAGAGTAAATAAAGAAGATATAAATAAATGGAAGCATATACCATGCTCATAAACAAGAAGAATTAATATATTTAAAATGTCCACATTACACAAGGCAATCTATAGATTCAATGCAATTTCTATCAAAACACCAATGGAATTCTTCACAGAACTAGAACAAATAATCCAAAAATTTGTATGGAACAAAAGAAGACGTAGAATAGCCACAGCAACCCAGAAAAACAAGAACGATGTTAGAGGAATCACACTACCAGTTACCAAATTATAACTTACAAAAAGACCACATTTATCAAAACAGCATGATATTGGCCCCAAAACAGATACATAAATCACTAAGAATAGCAAGCCCCCAAAATAAATCCATGTCTATGTGGCAAATTAATCTATTGCAAAAAAAACAAGAATCTATATTGGGATAAATATAGTCTATTCAATAAGTGGTGGTGGGAAAACTGATAGATACATGCAAAAAATTAAATTGGACCACCTTTTCACACCATTTACAAAAATAAATGCAAAATGGGTTAAAGACTTAAAGACCTGAAACCATAAAACTCCTAGAAGAAAGTAAAAGACATTACCTTTAGTTATGTTTTCAATGATGTATCCACTTGGGCAAGGGAAACAAAGGAAGAAATAAACAAATAGGACTACAGCAGACTAAAAAATTTTTTACAACAAAAGAAACCATCAACAAAACAAAAAGACATCCTATGGAATGGAAGATGATGTTTGCCAATGAGGTATCCAATAAAGGGTTAATATCTAAAATTTATAAGAAACTCATACAGCTCAACATCAGAACTACCAAACAACCCAATTTAAAAATGGACAAATCTAAATAGACATTTCTCTAAATAAGACATACAGATGGCCAATAGACACATGAAAAGATATTCAACATCACTAATTATCAGAGACATGTAACTCAAAACCACATGAGATAACACCTCACTGCTGTCAGAATGGCTATCATCAATAAATTGACCAACAACAAAGATGTGGAGAAAAGGGAATCCTTATGCACTTTTAGTAGAACTGCAAATTGGTCCAGTCCCTATTTTAAAAAACAGTATGGGGTTTCCTCAAAAAATTAAAAATGGAACTACCTATGATCCAGTAAGTCCACTCCTGGGTGTTTATCTGAAGAAATCCAAAATACTAATTCAAAAATATATATGCACCCCTATGTTTATTAAAGCATATTCACAATAGCCAAAATATGGAAACAACCCAAATGCTCATTAATAAATGATTAAATAAAGAAATTGTAGTATATGTACACAATGGAGTATTACTTGGCTATAAAAAAGAATGAAAGTTACTGTTCACAACATGAATGGAACTAGAAGTTACCATGCTAAGAGAAATAATTCAAACTGAGGACAATTACCATATGATCTCACTTATATGTGGAATGCAAGGAACAGAATAAACAAACAATCAAAATAAAAATAGACTCCAACTGATGGAGTCAGCTGAGAGGAAAACTGATGGATGGCAGGGAAGGATGAAGGGGTTAGGAAATGCAAATCTGTAGACACATAATGGTCATGGGGAAGTGAAGTACAGTATGGGGAGTATAGGTAATTATGTCAATTATGACATAGTTATGACACTATGTAGGTAGATACTGGACCCATCGAGGGGAGCACTTCATAAATTATACAGATGTTTATCCACTGTGTTGTACAAGGTCTGACAATTGAGTTTGTGAACTTGCCACCAGCACTGATGTTGGCAGCACTGTATAAACAACTTGGTAAGGTTTCATAACCTTGCTATATCTGTATCTCACAGCTGTGTTTCTGTCAATGTGTGGCAGTGTCTTGTTGAGTGACATTCATTATTGTTGTTGTGCATTTTTGTGTGCTGGCACAAAAATGTCAGAGCTTGAATTAGAGCCACAAACAAACAATAAATTTCTTTTTAAACTTGGCAAGAGTGGAAGTGAAATCAGGGACATGTTCATCCAAGTTTATGGAGATAATGCCATGAATAAAATGGCAGTGTACAAATGTATTAAACATTTTTATGATGGGAGAGAAAGCATCACAAATGAAGAGAGATCAGAGGAGCCAGTAACAAGCAGAACTGATGAAAACATTGCAAAAATTTGAATTGTGCATCAAAATCATCAGCTGGCAGTGAAAAGCATAGCAAACCAAGTAAACATCCATAGAGAAACAGGAAAATTTTAACTGAAAATCTGGGCATGAGAAAGGTGTGTGCAAAAATGGTCCTGAAGGAGCTCACCAATGAACAAAAGCAAAGAAGAGTCAAAGTTTGCCAAGACCTCTTGTAGAAGCAAGACGATGTTTTGCACTGTATTATCACTGGCTATGAAAGATAGTTGTACCAATACAACTGTGAAACGAAGTGTCAAAGTGCACAATGGAAGTCCACCAATTCTCCACAACCAAAGAGTTCTATCAGTTCAAATCAAGAGTCAAAATTATGTTGCTAACCTTGTTTGATATCAGAGGAAATGTTCATTATGAATTTGAACCAACTGAATAGTCAACCAAGTTTACTATTTGGGAGTACTGAAAAGGCTGCATGAAAAAGTTACATAAAAACTATTTGAACTTTTTACCAACAACTCATGGCTCTTGCCTTACCACAGTGTACCAGCTCACAAATAACTGTATTGGAGCACCCTCCCTACACACCTGATCAGGCCTCCAATGATTTTTTTTTTACCTGTGGATAAAGGAAATATTAAAAGGAAGATATTTTGATGACATCAAGGGTAATACAACAGCTCTGCTCGCCATTGCAGAAAAAGAGTTCCAAAATTGCTTTGAAGGGAGGACTAGGCACTGACATTGGCACATAGCTCCTTAAGGAGAGTACTTTGAAGGTGACCATAGTGATGGTATTCAGCTATGAGGTATGTAACACTTTTAGGATGATTTGACAAACTTATTTGTCAGATCTTGTATTCCTAAAAATAATATAAATTAATGTTGAATGTCAACTATTACACACACACACACACATATGTATATATAGTCATGGGATGTAGGGTACAGCACAGGACATATAATCAATGGTATTGTAGGTATGTAAGGTACTAAATAGGAAATATACCTGGTGGAGTTATCACTACATAAGGGCTATAAATGGCTAAGCACTATGTTCTCTTGCACACATGAAACTAATTTAAAAATCATTAAAAAAATAAATATTTTTTAAAAAAGAAAGACATTTACAATGGACAGTCTGTCATGAGCCAGGCCCTGGATCCAGACTTTGAACTCAGGCAGACCCTTTCAATTGTTTGTACTGAGCACCCCTCTGTTCATAGAACCTATTTTATGTGCCATTATACGACTTTATATGGAAATATGAGCAACTGATTTTATAAGCATGAAATAAAGGGTGCATCTGAACATAAAATTTCTACTTAAGTTCATATTTTAAATGACCTTTAAAAATAAAATGAACTTTAAAAATTAAAATATTACTTCAATCATTTCTGTTTATGGTCTTTCTAAAAAAATCATATGAGTGCTGTTGTGGAGGAGAGAATTCCCTCTGTACTTCTCCTGAGTTTTTATGGCTGCACTAATAATAAAATTGGCACAAGACAAGATTAACAGGAGAGAAAAATAATTTAATATATGCACATGGGATATCATAAATGATGCTCAGAGAAATTACTAAAGCAGGTAGCTATTTACACATTTTAGACAAAGAAACAATAAATTTTTGAAGAATTGACAGGCCAAAGGAACTTTATTAGTGAAGAACAAGGGCTTGGGGTAAATTAGTAAAAAGTAAAAAAGTTTGCTTATACAGTTTTTGGGGCCTTGAACTCCTTAACTCTGGTAATAAAAATGTCTTTCAGCCCCCATGGAGCAAAGAGGGTGCCTTTCACTGGGGAGTGTTATTTTTTGCATTCAGGGAAACAAAGGAGGATCAATGTACCCTTCTTTCACAACCTGCTTTTCAGGTAACTTAAAAAAAAATAATCAATATGCCAACATTGCTTTGAGCCCTAACAATACAGAGTTAGAAAATGAGATTACTAAATTTATTTTTACTGTTTTTGTTTAGAAAGAGGAAGTCTGTTTTTTAAAATACATGTTTAAAAGAGGCCCTCAAAGCCAATTATAGCCTTCTTCACTAACTATTCCTATACTCCTTTTGTAAATGAGACCAATGTATAATCTGAGGTTCTAGATTCTCTACTCAAAAATATATGAGGGCTGTCTGGAAAGTGTCTAGCCATATAATATGAAAAATAGAGGCATTTATGGTGAGATTTTTTTCTGGACAGCTCTTGTATACTCATTCTAGTAGCTTGTCACAGTCTAACCTTCCACCATTAGAGAATATTTACTGTAATAATGACACTGCATTTCCACGATATCTGGGATGAATAAAGTCTTGATATTCAGGTACTAGAAGATTCCCTATACAGTTTTTTCAGATATTACCAGTGAAAGATTTATTTGTACAGCATGCTTAGTGACACTGGCATGATTATGTATATTGCTCTACACGAGGGGCCATAGAACCCTAGCCTTGTCCTAAGGGAACAAATGAGTCTTCAGATACATAATTTTTCCCACAAAGAAAAGGAGTAATCTAGGCCTGCAATAGTCTCTAAGCAGAGCAAAGTCAGGCCAGAGCTGAGGGACATCTGAGCAGTCAAAGTACAAAGTACAAAGTGTGGACTCCTAAGACCTTGGGGTAGGAATGAAGGTGATCTGATGTAGGGACTTCTCTGAAGACAAACAGTTTCTGTATTCTACTTTCTCTCTGGCTGTTTGCTGCTGTTGAGTTTTTGACAAAGTAGCCATTAGCCAGAGGGATCATAGGCTCATAGTCTATGAGCTGGAGTCAATCCACAGATAAATCTGTTAACTCAAGGGGTTTAAAGGGAATCACAGGGGAATGCATTCAAACAAGGCTTACAACCCAATTTCACAGGCTCTACCATTGGCAGATACCTCTCCTTTATTCCTGGATTTCTGGCCTGGCTTCTGAAATCCTTTGAGTTTGTGATGTTGGTTTTGGATTTCAGAATCCACTAAACCTCTATATTACAAGTGTTGGTTGTATTTTTAATCTATTCCAAAATTTGTTTTGTGTTTTTCCCTGTTTTTTTCAGGATCAAATTTGTTAATTCATGCCACTCTGCATACCCTCTGCTCAATTACTGCAATAATACTGTGAAAACCTTGATGGGAATGTCATAAACACACAGTTTGAAGTTGTGATAATTAAGCCCTTCTTTAACAAGCATTAGTAATATAGTGTGTGTTTTGGACATGGTTGTCAGGTTAACCAAGGATAATGGACTTTTCTAGAACTTCTCATTCTCTTGACATTCTGGTGACAGGTGGTTGTATTTTAAATGTAACATATTTCACATCTGTTCCTCCACTGGGAGAAAAAGGCATGAGGATTAGACTTAAAGATTTTTGTTGTTTTTGTTCCCATTGAGCTGCTAATTTACTGAGAGTATGTAGGAAACAAAAATTTGTGATAATGGTGAATCTAGAGAATAAAGGATAGCAACAAAAGAATAAAAAAACATTTTCCACCATTTATTGGGCTCCCACTATACATAAAGAACTATGGGAGATCTGGAATCACAGTGCCATATTTTCAAATGGTATCATCATGGCTTCCACCCTTAGAGAAAATATGTGCTCTCCCATTTACCTTAGTTCCTGCTTCTGTCTGATGATCAATTATCCCTGGCCTGTCTAAACTTAAACTATAGAGTCCAAACAATTTATATACATTTATTTTAAATAATAATATAAATAATACAATAAAATAAATGTATTTTAATTGTTTGGCTCCTATATTTTAAGTATTTGAGCTTATAATCATAAATCTAAAAGTGTAGTGTCAACATGAATATTAGAGAACATTTGTTCAGATCATTTGAGCAGGGACAATAACTTTCTATATATGCTACAAAACATTTTGTTAAATTGCTAAGTATCCAGGCAAAGCAAAGAATGAGCTGTGTCATCAAGCACCATCCTAACATTTCCAAAGGGCCTTCCCTTCGGAATTTCTTTTTTTATTATTGTTAAATTTATTAGGGTGACAATTGCTAATAAAAGTTACATAGGTTCCAGGTGCACAGTTCTGCAATACATTGTCTATGTGTTGCATTGTGTGCTCACCACCCAGAGTCAGTTCTTCTTCCATCACCATATATTTAATGCCTTTGTCCTCCTTCTTTAACCTCCTCCCCACTTACCCTCAGGTAATCACTAAACTATTGACTGTATCCATGAGTTTTTGTTTCTTGAGTTTTATATTTTACATATAAGTGAAGTTCTTGATTTTTTTTTCTGTCTGACTTATTTCACTTAGCATGATGATCTCAAGATTCATCCATATTGTCACAAATGGCAGTATTTTATCCTTTCTTATGGCTGAATAATATCCCATTGTATATCTACCACAACTTCTTTATCCAGTCATCTATCAAAAAACACTTCGGTTGTTTCCATGGCTTGGCCACCGTGAACAATGGTTTAATGAACACTGGGGTACATAGACCTTTGTGAACTAAGGTTTTCAAATTTGGGGGGTAGATGCTCAGAGGAGAGATTTCTGGGTCATATGAAAATTCTATTAATTTTTTGAGATATACCTCCATACTGTCTTTCATAGTGATTGTACCAATTTACCTTCCCATCAGCACCCTCTCTACACCCTCTCCAACACTTATTTTCTGTCTTGTTGATAATAGCTATCCTAACAGATGTAAGATGGCATCTCATTGTGGTTTTGATTTGCATTTCCCTAATAGCTAGTGAAGCATAGCATTGTTTTATATTACTGTTGGCCATTGGTATGTCTTCCTGTTCTGTCTATTTTTTAATTGGATTGCTTGTTTTGTTGTTTTTGAGTTGTACATGTTATTTATATATTTTAGATATTTGCCCCTTGTCAGAAGCATTGTTTGCAAATATTTACTCCCATTTGGTTGGTTGCCTCTTTACTTTGTTGATGGTTTAGGTCTTATGTGGAGATCTTTGATTCATTTTGAGTTAATTTGGGTATATGGTGACAGTTCACAGTTCAGATTCATTATTTTGTGTGGTTTTCTAATATTCCCAGCACAATTTACTGAAGAGGCTTTCTTTTCTCCATTTTTGTATATGTTTTGCTTCTTTGTCAAAAATTATGTGTCTATATATTTGTGGGTTTATTTCTGGGTTTTTTATTCTGTTCCATGGGTCTGTGTGTCTATTTTTCTGCTAATACAAAGCTGTTTTGATTATTGACACTTTGTAGTATAGATTACAATTGGAAAACGTGATGCCTGCAGCTGTTTTTTTGTTTTGTTTTGTTTGTTTTGTGGGATTACTTTGGCAATTCAGGGTCTTTTGTGGTTTCATACAAGTCTGATGATTATTTTGTCTATTTCTTGAAAGAATGCCTGTGAGATTTTTATGGAAATTATGTTAAATCAGTATATGCTTTGGGTAATAGAGCCATTTTAACTATGTTGATTCTTCAAATCCATGAACACAGACTATCTTTCCATTTCTTTGTGTCCGCTTCAATTTCTTTTAATAGTTCTTAAGGTTTTCATTGTGTAAGTACTTCACTTTTTTTGTATAGTTTACTTCAAGGTATTTTATTCTTTTTGCTGTGATCACAAAAGGTATTGCTTGTCTCATTTCTTTTTCTGACATTCCATTGTTAGTAAATAAAAATGCCATTAATTTTTGTACATTGATTTTGTACCCTGCAACTTTACTGTATTCATTTACTGTTTCTAATAGTTTTCTGGTGGAGTTTAGGATTTTCAATATAAAAGATCATGTCATCTACAACAAGTGACAGTTTAATTTGTTCACTCCCAATTTGGATGCCTTTTATTTCTTTCTCTTGCCTGATTGCTCTGGTCAAACCTTCCAGTACTATGTTGAATAGCAGTAGTGATAGGAGACAATCCTGTCTTATTTCTGATTTTAGAAGAAAATGCTTCAATTTTTTCCCTGTTCAGTATAATATTAGCTGAAGCTTTGTTATATATTTGGACTTTATACCCATTTTATTCAGTGTTTCAATTATAAATGGATGTTGTATCTTGTCAAATGCCTTTTCTGCATCAATTGATATAATCATATGGTTTTTGTCTTTTTATTTTTGTATGTGGCATATCAAATTAATAAAGTTGCATATGTTGAATCATTCTTGTACCCCTGGGATAAATCCCACTTGATCATGATGTATAATCTTTTTAATACATTGTTGTCTTCTATTTGCTGGCATTTTGTTTAGAATTTTTGCATCAGTGTTCATCAGATACATTGATCCTTAGTTTTTATTTATTTATTTATTTATTTTGTTTTTGTTCTTTTGTGATATCTTTAGTAGGCTTTGGTGTTAAGGTAATGTAGACCTCATAGAATGAGTTGGAAAGTATTGCCTTTTCTTGAATTTTTTTTTGGAAGAGTTTGAGGAGCATAGGTGTTAATTTCTCTCTGAATGCCTGGTAAAACTCATTAGTGAGACCATGTGGTCCTGGACTTTTGCTTTTGGTGAGGTTTTAGATTATTGTTTCAATTTCTTTACTGTTGATTGGTTTATTAAATTATCCAGTTCTCCTTGTTTCAGTCTTGATAGGCTATATGTTTCTAGAAACCTGTCCCTCTCTTCTAAGTTATTAAATTTGGTGGCATATACTCCTTCATATTACTCTTGTATGATCCTTTGTATTTCTGTGGTATCAGTCATAATTTCTCCTCTTTCATTTCTAATTTCAGTTATTTGTATTTTTTTTTCTTTTTTTCCATTGGTGAGCCAGCCAGGGGTTTGTCAATTTTATTAATTCTTTCAAAAAACCAGCTCTTTCTTTTTAATTTTTTCTGTTGTTTTTCTGTTCTCTATTTTATTTAGTTCTGCCCTAATTTTTATTTTTTTCTTTCCTCCTGCTGGCTTTGTGTTTCATTTGTTCTTTTTCTAGTACTTTAAGATGTGATGTTAGGTTGTTTACTTGTAAAATTTTTGTTCCTTGAGATAGGCCTGTAATGATATAAATTTCCCCTTTATTACTCCTTTTGCTGCATTCCAATAATTCTGACACATTGTGTTTTCATCATCATTGGTTTCTATATATTTTTAATATCATCTTATTTTTTTCTTTGTTCCAGTCATATTCTAATAACATGTTGACTAATCTCCATGTATATGTGGATTTTTGTACTTTCTATTTGCAGTTGATCTCCAACTTCAAAGCTTTGTGTTTAGAAAATATAATTGGTATTATTCAATCTTCTTAAATTTGCTGAGGCTAATTTTGTGACCCAGCATATGGTCTATCCTTGAGAATGTTCTAGTGCACTAGGAAATAATGAATAATCTTGTGTTGTAGGATGAAGTATCCTGTAAATAGTCCAATTGCTGGAATGTGTCATTTAAAACTGATAGCTCCTTATTTGTTTTCTATTTGGATGCTCTGTCCATAGCTGTCAAGTGGGTATTTAGGTCCCCTTCTATAATTGAGTTTTTTGTCACTTTCTCCTTTTACTTCTTTTAGTATTATTAGTTGTTTTGGAAATGTTGATACTCCCTGATTAGGGGCATATATATTAATAAGTGTTATGACTTCTTGTGGTATTATACTTTTCAGCATTATGAAATGTCCATTTTTGTCCTTTTACCTTTTTTTACCTGAAGTCTATTTCATAATATATAAGTATGGCTACATCTGCTTTTCTCTGGATGCCATTTGCTTTGAGTATTGTTTTGCATCCTTTTACTTTGAGTCTGTATTTGTCCTTCTGGCTGAGGGTGTCTCTTGGAGGCAGCAAACAGTTGTGTTTTGTTTTATAATTGAGTCTGCTACTCTATACCTTTTAATTGGTGAGTCTAGTTCATTTACATTTAAAGTGATGATTAATATATGAGGATTTCTTACACCCATTTTATTTTTTGTTTTCTGGTAGCTCAGTATTTCAATTGCTTCTTTGCTTTTTCCTTCCTGTTAGTTATTTTAATTTGATGGTTTTCCATGATTGCTTTCCTCTGTTTTTCTTGTTCGTTAGTTTGTTTGTTTTGTCATGTGTCTCAATTCTGAATTTTTTTGAGTGGTTATCATGAAGTGTATGTAAAAGAAAGTTTCATATATGCAGTGATTTCTCTCTTTTTTAAATTATTTTTTAAGTCATTTTTATTGTTAGACTTATTGCGGTGACATCTGTTAGCAAGGATTACATAGGTTTCAGGCATACAATTCTACAGTGCATTGTCAACTTGATTTATAATAAGTTTACCACCTAATGTGACTTCTCTTTCCATCCCACCCCCTCCACTTTTTCCACTCCCTGATCCACTCGTCCCCAAATAAGCATTAAACTATTGATTGTGATTTGTTTGTTCATTTCTTTTTTCTTTGCTTTCAGTTTTATATTCCGCAAATGAGTGAAGTCATAACAGAACTTTGTTTTTTCTGTCTGGCTTATTTCACTAAGCATGATGATCTCTAGGTCCATCCATTTTGTTGCAAATGGCAATATTTCATCTTTTCTTATAGCCGAGTAATATTCCATTGTGTATAAATACCACAACTTCTTTATTCAGTCATCTGTCGCAAAGCACTTTGGTTGTTTCCATGTTTTGGCCACTGTGAACAGCGCTGCGATGAACATTGGGGTACATAAGTCTTTGCGGACAAGGTTTGCAGGTTTTTTGGGTAGATCCCCAGAAAGGAGATTGTTGGGTCAAGTGGTAGCTCCATTCCCAATTTTCTGTGGAACCTCCACACTGTCTTCCACGTGGTTGTACCAGTTTGCATTCCCACCTGCAGTGTACCAGAGTTCCTTTTCCCCCACATCCTCTCTAGCACTTGTTATTCCTTGTCTTGTTGATAATAGCCATTCTCACAGGTGTGAGGTGGTATCTCATTGAGGTTTTTGATTTGCATTACCCTGGTAGCTAATGAGGATGAGCATTTTTTCTTATGTCTGCTGGCCATTTGTATTTTTTCATGAAAGAAGTGTCTGTTCAGTCCTTCTGCCCAATTTTTTAATTGGGTTGTTTGTTTTACTGTTGGTAAATCTTATTAGTTCTTTATGTATTTCAAATATTAGACTCTTATCTGATGCGTTATTTGCAAATATTTTCTCCCATTCAGTTGACTGTCTCTTTGCCTTGTTGATGGTTTCTTTTGCTGTGCAGAAGCTTTTTAGTTTGATATAGTCCCATTCACTTATTTTTGCTTTTACTTCCCTTGCTTTTAGGACAGGTTCATGAAGTCTTCCTTGAGTCCTAGGTCTATAAGTTTAGTATCAATGTCTTCTTCTATACAATTTATTGTTGCAGGTCTGATATGAAGGTCTTTAATCCACTTTGAGTTAATTTTTGTATATGGAGAGAGTTCACAGATCAGGTTCATTCTTTTGCATATGTTTTTCCAGTTTTCCCAGCACCACCTATTTAAAGAGGCTGTCTTTTCCCCATTGTATGTTTTTTGCTCTTTTATCGAAAATTATTTGTCCATAAATTTGTGGGTTTATTTCTGGGTTTTCAATTCTATTCCATTGGTCCATATTTCTGTTCTTCTGCCAGTACCAAGCTGTTTTGACTATTGATGGTTTGTAATATAAATAGAAGTCAGGAAGAATAATGCCACCATCCTTATTCTTTTTACGTAGTATTGCTTTGGCAATTTGAGGTCTTTTATGGTTCCATATAAATTCACTAATTCTTTTATCTATTTCACGAAAGTATGATTGTGGGATTTTGATGGGTATTGCATTAAATCTGTAGATTGCTTTGGGCAGAATGGCCATTTTAACAATGTTAAGTCTTCCTATCCATGAACATGGGATATTTTTCCACCTCTTAAAGTCTGCTACAATTTCTTTCAAAAGTGTCTCATAGTTTTCTGTGTATAAGTCTGTCACGTTCTTTGTTAAGTTAATTCCCAGGTATTTCATTCTTTTTGTTGTGATAGCAAAGGGAATTGACTCCCTCATTTCTTTTTCTGAGGATTCATTGTTTGTATAAAGGAATGTTGTTGATTTTTGTACATTTATTTTGTATCCTGCAACTTTACTATATTCGTTAATTGTTTCTAAGAATTTCCTGGTGTAATCCTTATATAAAGGATCATGTCATCCACTAATAGTGACAATTTGACCTCTTCTTTTCCAATTTGGATACCTTTTATTCTTTTCTCTTGCCTGATTGTTGTGGCTAGAACTTCCAGTACTATATTAAATAACAGTGGTGATGGGGGCATCCCTGTCTTGTTCCTGATTTTAGGGGAATAGGTTTCAGCTTCTCCCCATTCAGTATGATGTTAACCGAGGGTCTGTAATATATGGCCTTTATTATTGCCTTCTATACCTATTCTATTTAGTGTTTTGATCATAAATGGATGTTTTACCTTGTCGAAAGCTTTTTCTGCATCAATTGAAATGACCATATGGTCTTTATCTTTGATTTTGTTTATGTGGTGTATCACATTGATTGATTTCTGTATGTTCAACCATCCTTGGACTCCCAGGATGAAACCCACTTGATCATGATGTATGATCTTTTTGATGCATTGTTGTATTCTATTTGCTAATATTTTGTTCACGATATTTGCATCTGTGTTTATCATAGATATTGGTGTATAGTTTTCTTTTTTTGTGTTGTCTTTGCCAGGCTTCGGTATTAGGGTAATGTTGGCCTCATAGAATGAGTTAGGAAGTATTGCTTCCTCTTCAATTTTTTGGAAGAGTCTGAGGAGGATAGGCATTAATTCTTCTTTGAATGCTTGGTGGAATTCGTTGGTGAAACCATCTGGTCCAGGGATTTTGCCTTTAGGGAGATTATGGATAGTCATTTCAATCTTGTTGCTATTGATTGATCTATTTAGATTATCCAGTTCTTCTTGGTTCAGTCTTGGTAGGCTATAAGTTTCTCAAAACTTGTCCATTTCTTCTAGGTTGTTAAATTTTGTGGCATAAAGTCCTTCATAATATTTTCTTATAATCCTTTGTATTTCTGTGGTATCAGTGGTAATTTCTCCCCTTTCATTTCTAATTTTGGATATTAGTGTCCTTTCCTTTTGTCCTTTGATTAGTCTCGCCAGAGGTTTGTCAATTTTGTTGACTTTCTCAAAGAACCAGCTGTTTGTTATATTAATTTTTTCTATTGTCCTTCTGTTCTCTAATTGGTTTAGCTCTGCTTTAATTTTTATTATGTCTTTCCTTCTGCTGACTTTGGTTTGTCTGCTCTTCTTTTTCTAGTTCTTTAAGATGGGATGCTAAGATGTTTGCTTGTGATTTTTATTGTTTCTTAAGATAGGCCTGTAGTGATATAAATTTTCCTCTTAGTACCACTTTTGCTGTGTCCCAATAATTCTGATACATTGTATTTTCATTATCATTAGTTTCTATATATTTTTTAATCTCATCTTTTATTTGTTCTTTTATCCAGTCTTTTTTTAATAAGCTGTTGTTTAATCTCCATGTACATGTGGTTTTTTTCTGCTTTCCTTTTACAATTGATCTCCAATTTCAAAGCTTTGTGATCTGAGAATACACTTGGTATGATTTCAATCTTCTTGAATTTGCTGAGGCTGCTTTTGTGTCCCAGCATGTGTTCTGTTCTTGAGAATGTTCCATGTGCACTAGAAATGAAGGTGTAGTCTCTTTTTGCTGGATGAAATGTCCTGTAAATGTCATTTATGTCCAATTGCTGTAATGTGTCAATTACAGCTGTTATTTCCTTATTTATTTTCTGTTTGGAAGATCTGTCCATGGCTGTTAGCGGGGTGTTTAAGTCTCCTACTATGATCGTGTATTCATCAGTTTTTCCCTTCAAGTCTGTTAGTAGTTTCTTTGTGTGTTTTGGTGCATCCTGGTTGGGAGCATATATGTTGATTAGTGTCAACTCTTCTTGTTGTTTCATTGTGCCTTTTATCATTATGTAATGACCATCTTTGTCTTTTACTATCTTTTTTAACTTAAAGTTTATTTCATCAGATATCAGTATGGCCACTCCTGCTTTTCTCTGGTTACCATTTGCTTGGAGTATTGTATCCCATCCTTTCACTCTGAGTCTGTGTTTGTCATTACAGCTGAGGTGTGTTTCTTGGAGACAGCATATGGATGCATTCTGTTTTTTAATCCAGTCTGCTACTCTGTGTCTTTTTATTGGTGAGTTTAGTCCATCAACATTTAGAGTGATGATCTATATGTGAGGATTTCCTGTAGCCATTACTCATTGCTTTCTTCGTTTTTGTTTGTTTGTTTGTTTGTTTGTTTTTGTTTCTTTCTTTTTGCCCCACCTTTGTTCCATTTTTCCTGATGTTTTGTTTCAGGCCGAAGAGCCTCCTTCAGTATTTCTTGGAGTGCTGGCCTCGTGCTGGCAAATTCCCTCAGCTTCTGTGTGTCTGAGAAGTTCTTTATTCCACCTTCATATCTGAAAGATAATTTTGCTGGATAATTTATTTTTGGCTGGAAGTTTCTCTCTTTTAAATTTTTGAATATTGGGTTCCACTCTCTCCTAGCTTGTAGAGTTTCTGATTCCAGCCTGATGGATTTTCCTCTAAAGGTTATAGTTCTTTTTTCCCTGGCTGCCTTGAGAATTGTCTCTTTGTCTTTAGTTTTGGACATCTTTAGTACTATGTGTCTTGGAGAAGAACTGTTAGGGTCCAGGTATCTAGGGGACCTGTTTTCTTCTTGAACTTGGGGTTCCAGATCTTTCCATAGGTTTGAAAAGTTCTCATCTGCTATTTGTTTGACTATACTCTCTGTAGATTGCTCTGCCCCCTCTTCTATTTCTATTATCCTGATGTTTTGTCTCATGGGGTCGGATAGTTCTTGTAGAGTTCTTTCAATCCTTTTGGTTCTATATTCCCTCTCTTCCTCTTTCTGAGCTGTTTCCATGTTCTGATCTTCAATATCACTAATTCTTTCCTCCATCTGGTTGGTCCTGTTTCCTTCCTATGGCAGTTATTTCATTTCTCACTTCTTTTATTGTATCATTTATTTCTCCTATTTCCATCTCAATCTTTCTTATGTTTTGAATTTCTTTGTTAAATTGTTCTTTTTGTTCACAAAATTCCCTTTTTATGTCGTTCATATCCTTTTTTATGTTATTTATCTCAGCTATGGTGTTCTGCCAGTAGGTTTTCATTTCTCTCACAGCCTTTAGAATGGCTGCTTTAAATTCCCTCTCACTTAAATCAGACCCTGCCATTTCTAAGGAGCTGTCTACTGGGTAAATTTCATGTTCTTTCTGAGGAATTTTAGTTTTTAAGGAATTCATCCTGTCCACTGGGTTCTTCCTCTTTGACATGAGGGCTTTATGTTCAGTGCCCAAGTTATTGCTTTTGTGGTGTCTTGCTGTAGGGCAGACACTAGGTGGCACTGGCGGTCAAGTTTTGGGAGAGAGTGGGTTGTTTGTTTCTTGTTTCTGATCTCCTACTGCGTTTGGAGGCTATGCACATATATCCTGGGGAAAGGCCAACAAAAGGCGCTCCAAGGGTGACTCTGCCTTCTGCCCTTTGCTGGCGAAGCTGTTCCTAGGCTTGTTTCTGCTGGCTCGAGTGAATGCTATCAAATCAGTCTTTCTTCCTAACCCTGATTCAGCATCTAGCTGTCTAAGGGCCCACACTGCTTTCAGAACCCTGGGGTGCATGAGGAAGTGCACGCTCCATAAGTCCAAAGCTGTGGACTTAGCCCGAGAGAGCAGGGTCGCCTTTGCAGCAGGCTGGGAACAGGAACTGCAGTCCTGTGTAGGTCTCCAGCGGGCCTAGAGCTGGGGTGTCAACTTTGCAGTTTAGAGTCCTCGCTCAGCCCTTCTACCACTGAAAAGTTCCAGAGGCTGACTCCCAAACTCCATCCCCAGCATGCAGCTCCAAAACCCAGCTCCCCAATGATCTCTCCACTCCCCTGAACTGCTCCACTTGGAATAGTCAGCAGCGATTGAGTCCTGTTGCAGTCTCTTCTCAACTTCCCTCTCCCCCACTTGCCCCCTCTCTGCAACCTTCAGGTGTTTACTTGTAATTTCTGGATTTCTCAACAGCCATTTTGTCACTCAGGGTCCTGTTTCTTGGCTCCTGGAGGGCCATTCAATTGTGTTTTCTGGGAGAGACTTTACGGACCTCCTCTCCAGTCGCCATCTTGCCTTCTTCCTTGCAGTGATTTCTTTTCTTAAGCATGCTTCTTATCTCCATTATCTTTTGGAAATTTAAACCTTTATTTATTTTTTTAATGTTTTTGTTGTTCCATTTTATCCGTATTTATTTTTACTTATTGTTTCAGGTTGAATAGTCTCTTTTACAAGGCTGGTGAATTCCCTCATCTTCTGGATGACTGAAAATGTCTTTACTCCTCCTTCATATCAAAGGATAACTTTGCTAGATAGATTATTTTTGACTCGTCATTTCTCTCTTTCAGTATTTTGAATATTTGATTTTATTGGCTTGTAGCAATTCTGCTGAGGGGTCTGATGATAGCCTCATGGGCTTTTCTTTAAATGTATACTATGATCTTCTTTTCCCTGGCTACCGTCAAAAAGTTTTTTTGTCTTTGATATTTGATATCTTCAGTATAATGTACCTTGGAGAAAGTCGGCTAGAATTCAGATAGTTAGGGGTCCATTTTATTTTTCTTGGATTTGAGGTTCCAGTTTCTCCATAGATTTTAGAAGTTCTCATCTACTACTTTTTGAGTATACTCTCTGTGCTCATCTTTTCCTCTGCTTTCTCTGGAATACCCATTATTCTCATGTTTCTCTTTCTAGCGGAGTTAGATAGTTCATGTAGAGATCTTTCATTTCTCTTACCTGTTCGGTCTCTCTCTTGTTCCTTTTGCAACATTTCCAGATGTTAATCTTCTACATCTCTAATTCTTTCTCCATCGGGTTGGCTTTGCTTGTTATACTGGGTATTTTATTTTCTATCTCTTTTATTGCATTTTTTTATCTCCAAAATTTTATTTGGTTCTTTTTTTTATCCCAAAGGTACATTTTTGTTTGCAGATTTTTTTTCCTGAGAACACTTAGCTGCTTTCTGTGCTTCACTGCCTTTCTTTGATCTTTCTGAATGTTTTTCAGAACTGTAGCCTTAAATTCTGTGTCATTTAACGATGTATTTCTGTATCTTCAAGTTTATTTTTGGTAGACTATTTATTTTCTTTCTGAACAGCTTTGTTCCATAGGATACTCATTGCTGTTGGAGTGTTTCTCTTCCGGGGCATAATAAGTTTTTCTCTGATAGATATGAAGAGGTCTTCTTATTGCTTTCCAGTTGATGTCACTGCAGCATCTTATAATGTTTTCTCTTCGTTATTCAGTGTTCTCACACTGGGAGATTTTCTGGAAGGGGCCTTCTCTTCTTTTATTTAGTCACCTTGGTCTCAGTGTGCCTCTTCTCTGAGAGGATATGGTGGGCAATGGTATTCTATGCCTCTGAGATCTCAGTGGAGCCAGAAGCTGCCATGTCTGTGTGTTGCAGTTTTCCTGAGCCCCTCTGCCAGTTTCAGCAAGAAGGGTGGGGGTGAGGTTTGTTGGAAAAGGTGTAGGCTTGTTTGTAGCACAGGGTAGTAGCCATTTTCCAGTTGCAGCTGACTGTAAGCAGACAACTATGTGGAATTGGATGGGCATGCTTTGGGGGAGTGTAAAAGAGGGTCAGTAGGCTCTGTGTCTATGGTTTCTGCTTGGCAGTTAGGGCAGTGTGGCTTACAACTTCCATGTATCCTGAGATCATAGCCCTGGGTTCCAGGTTCAGCTGTAACACAAACCTGTCCTTCCATCAGGAGTGCACAGGGCCAAGGCAGATGTATGCCATTGGCTCTACCTATCTCTTTTCTCCTGAGTCCACACTTTGCTCAGGATTGTATTTTGCTCTGGTCAGCATTTCCACAGCTGATGGCTTTCTCTCTTCTCTAGCTCATCCTAGGCCCCTTTGTGGTCCAGTCAGTGCTGTGCATGCATTGGCTTCCAGCTTTGAGTTTGTCCAAGGCCTGCTGAGCTCTGGTTAGAGTTCTAACTCACCTAGAGACATGTAGCACACTTCAGCTTGGGCTGTAACTCATCCAGGGCCACACTGCATTCCATCTGGCCATGCCTCTTCCCTCATTGGCTCTCAGCTTTCAACCTGCCTGGGGTCATGTTCCTTCAGCCATATTCCCAGGCCTCCCACTTTACTCCCTCTTCTGCCTGGCTCCAGGTTGCAGTTGATGGCCTTATCTATGCACTATCCCCTTCCCTTCTCTCCTGCTTTCCTCTTTTGCTCTGACCTGTAGGTGTTTTCTTGCAATGAGCACATCTCTCAGCTGAGGCTGTGTTGCTTAGAGATTCCCTTGTTGGATTTTAGTTTTTCAATTTGTTGTATTTTCCAGGAGAGGTTTCAAGAATCTCCTCTTAAACCACCATCTTGATGATGTCTCCTTGGGTATTTCCTTCTGCAACCTGACTCCCAACCTTAATCCATTAACACCTGGGCTTAGCATTTTTAATCATCATTTTAGTATTTTTTTTTTCACTGAAGAAACAATTTTCAACTTGTCATCAGGAAAATGACCATTTTTTCTCTCTTCCTAGAATTATTCCATCAGTACTATATCAGTTCCTTAAAATTTAGAATAATTTTTGTTTCACATATAAAGTTTTATCATAATTATATCTATAGCCTCAGAAAGTGGCTGACATATGAGGTCTGACAATTAAGTTTGTGAACTTGCCACCATGCACTTACATTGGCAGCACTGTATAAACAACTAAGTAAGGTTTCATAACCTTGATATATCTATAGCTTGCAGCTGTATTCGTGTAGTTGTATGTTGTTGTGCTGGAAAAATGTCAAGCTTGAATTAGAACAATGAACAAACATTAAATTTTTTGTTAAACATGGAAAGAGTGAAAGTGAAATCAAGGACATGTTAGTTGAAGTTTATGGAGATAATGCAATCAAGAAAATGGCAGTATACAAATGAATTAAATGTTTTTCTGAAGGGAGAAAAAGCATTGCTGATAAAGAGAGGTCAGAGCAGCCAGTAATGAGCAGAACTGATTAAAATATTGCAAAAAATTCTTTGAATTGTGTGTCAAAATTGTCAGCTGACAGTGAGAAGCATAGCAGACCAAGTAAACATCAGTACCAAAATAGTTAGGAAAATCTTAACTAAAACTCTTGGCATGAGAAAGGTGTGTGCAAAAATGGTCCCGAAGGAACACACCAATGAACAAAAGCAAAGGAGAGTCGAAGTTTGCCAAGACTTTTTTGGAGAGGCACGATGATGTTTTGGCCATGTTATCATGGGTAATGAAACATGAGTGTACCAACACAACCCTGAAACAAAGTATTTAAGAGCACAATGGAAGTCAGTCAATTCTCTTCGATCAAAAACATTCCATCAGTTTAAATCAGAAGTCAAAACAATGTTGCTAACTTCTTTGATATCAGAGAGATTGTTTATTATGAATTTGTACTAACCGGACAAATAGTCAACCAAGTTTAATATTTGGAAGTGCTGAAAAGTCTGCATGAAAAAGTTAGAAACAATCTGAACTTTTTGGCAACAACTCATGGCTCTTGCATCATGACAATGTACGAGCTCACATGACACTGTCTGTGAGGGACTTTTTAGCCAGTAAACAAATAACTTTATGGAACACTCTCCCTACTCACCTGATCTGGCCCTCAGTGACATTTTTCTTTACCTGAAGGTAAAAGAAATATTGAAAGGAAGACATTTTGATGACATTCAAGATATCAAGGTTAATAAAACAACTCTTAACTGGCATGGGTGCATAGCTTCCCAAGGAGAGTACTTCAAAGGTGACTGTAGAAATATTCAGCAATGAGGTATGTGGCACTTTTTCTAGAATGAGTTCACAAACTTAATCATCAGACCTTGTATAGTGGGTGATTAATAAATATTTGTTGAATGAATGAATAAATGATATTTACAATGATCTTGATAATAATAACTAATATTTATGAGAACTTAGTTATGGATGAATGTTGCATCTTTGAATTACAATCCTGACAGAGAGAAGTTCACTGAGTGCCTCCCCTCCAAAAAACCCTGAAAAGGCAATCTTATTGATTATATCACCCTCTATTTCTGGCCACAGCTGATGGGACCACAGGAAGATTCCTAAACAAAGGAATCACTAGCCTTAGCTGATCAGCAGCCTGTGACATGACCTGTTGTGAAGAGCACACCCAAGAAACAAGCTTAGGCCCTTGGGATGTTTTATTTTTGAGAACTGAAACCAAGATAATTGGTCTGTTTAAAGTTGGCAGTGGAAGCTTGAGCAGATAAGTCTTGCTAGGGGTTAGGGACTGGCTCCTAGTCTGGCCATGTGTGAGATGATTATACAGAAATAATGCAGCCACTGAGAGATGGAGGAGAATCTCAGTTTCTAATTTTTTATCTCCCAGATACAGTTTACATAAGGCTTGATTATTTTTTAATGACTATGAAATTACCTTTTGCATCTTTACAACTTTTCTCCTCTGCCTTTCACTCAGAGAAGTTATCTGTTCCTCATTATTAAAAAACTTGCCTGGAACATAAACTTAACCCAGGATCCTAGCCTGACAGTGGAATTTAATGAAGGTGAGACTGTGGAGTAGCAGTACTGCAAAAGTTAAGATCAAATGAAACCAAGAGTTCTGGTGGTTTCAGGCACTGCAAACCCCCAGCAGATCTTTCTTTATAAAATTGGGATGCGCCAGATTTAAGAAATGAATGTTTTCCAATATGTCAATGTTCCTGAGTCCTGAATGAGAAAGTCATAAACATACCTGGGAAATATTTCACCCTGGTATGAAGCAAGAAGAAACTGGTTCACTAGAATTATTGTACTGAAAAGGAGGTCAATTAAACAAAAAGAATTAAAATTTAATTTGGGCATTTTAGGAATCAGCTTCTATATTTGAAAAGAGTGCATTCTTGGTTTTAGAATATGCTTCCTGGAATAGATACCTTCAAAGAGGACATAGTCTTTATAAAATAGCCTTGACATTATTTTTTTACAAATTGAAAAGCATGTTAGAGGATTAAAGCAGAATAATAGATGTAACATTACATAAAAGTAGGATGCTCATAAAATATTTATGACTTCCTTGCTCATAGAACTTGGCTTTTTGAATCTTAATTGAAAACTGGTTTGGCTGTATTATTGAAGAAAAGTAAATTTGTTATTCTGATAGCAGACAATTTTCATTAGGGAGTAAATTAATTTTAGGAGGCTGAGAGCCTTCAGTATTAAACATGCAAAGTCATGTTTAGTCATGAGACTTTATTACAGTCATTTTTTGGTCAGTGCACATTGTTTATATTTTATTTTCCTTTCAATCAATACTAGTTAAGTACAGTGTGAATTATTATCAGTTATAATTGTATGTAAAAGCTAAAGTAGGCTTAGGCCTCAAGTAAGATAATCAACAGCAATTAGATGATAAGATGACATCTACAGCAACCTTGACACGAGACCAATCCTTACACAATTTTGTTTCCATTTCTCTTTTATGTTTACTTACTCATCAATGCTCTGGTAAACTTGGACATATTTTAGATCCCAAATGAGATAATATTATAAAACATAAATTAATTGATCTTTTTTCTTTTTGATAAATTAAACAATGAATGGGATGGCTAGTATACTTTATTTGTTTTGAAATTATTTATGTAATGTCTTTAGTTTTTACCATTTAAATTTTCTAACCATCTTAGTTCCCTCATTTAATACAAATAGGTCTAATAATTATTGAACACTTAACAATACTAGTTATAATACCTACAAGTCTGTAAAAGCAGCATCACTATCTTCATTTCCTAGATGAGTAAATTGAGGCTCACATAGGTCACCAATAGGTAACATATCCAGGCCTCCAAAGCTAGTTAACACTGAAGGTGGAATCCAAACTTACGGAGACTTAGCTTTAGGTAGGCCTTGGAGACTTTTCCCAAGCTCTTGCAATTTTTTGTAATCCACCACTAATCATAAACTTTGTCAGGACTGTGGATTGGTGTGAGAAAGAAAGGTCTGGTCATGAGGAATCCTGATATATTTGCTTTTTGCCCATACCTTCTGGGCAGATATCATTCTGTTAATATCTTCCTTAAAATAGCATGACAGTCTGAGGATCACTTCATTCTTAACTTAAGTTTACAACCTGGTTTTGAAATCCAAATTTGATTTCTTAAGAACTAGATTAGAAAGGCAGTAGTCAATTAAGGCCACCTGTTCATGACCTCAGTGCTGTTTTTGGAAGAATCTTCACATAAAGAAAGAAACTGATGACCCTTTAACAGATCATAATTGCCATAGGAAAATGACTGTAATTTGGGAAGTGGAGAATGGATGCATCTGCTTATTCAACACCACAACTAAAAAAAGGTATCTTGAGTGACCTGTATGAATGCAGTGTCACCCAAAACATGACCCTGACTCTGATCAATTTTGATCATTCCATAAGGCTTTGGGAAATTTGCATGGTTGCTATTGGAATTCAATTTCCATGGTTTTATAGATTTCACTGATGACTTTTATAAAAGCATATCCTATTTTCTATTTGCCAGGCAGTTTCTCAAGCTCAGCTTTATAGCCACCATACCAAAACATTTCAGAATTTAAAAACTAAATACCAGTTCTATTAATAAGAATGGAAAAGACCACATGTGAAACTAATTTTATGGAAACCCACCACAAGGAAATGGTTTAACCATAACATTAACAAATGTCCTCAGAGACTATGCTGTGAGATCTCTGTTTATTTTTCTCCCTAGCTGTTACGTTTTTCTTCATGTAGGTATCTCAAGTTTTATTCCCTGCTAGGCCAAAGAGAGTTTCTTCTATGGACCTTCCTGATCACTGTTATTTACATGAGTTTTTCCCTATCCTAAATCTTATTGCATGTGAGTCCTTCATTTATTAAACAAATTTGTAGAAGAAAAAAATCAAGTGAAGTTTTAGATGTGTTGAATTCAAAATGCCTATAAAATCTATACAATTGTGCACTGAATAATGACATTTTGTCAAAAATGGACCACAAAATTGTTGTTTCATAAGATTATAATACAGCTGAAAAATTTCTATAGCCTATTGACATTGTAGCTGTGTGCTAACTTTGTGGTGTGATGCATTACTCATATGTTTGTGGTGATGTTGGTGTAAACAAACTTACTGCACCACCAGTCATATAAAAATATAGTGCATGCAATTATGTATAGTACATATTCCTTAATAATAAACAACTGTATTACTGGTTTATGTATTTACTGTATATCATTATTTTAGAATATATTCTTTCTACTTATAAAATAAGTTCGAACATATGGTGATGGAAGGAGAACTGACTCTGGGTGGTGAGCACACAGTACAATACATAGATGATGTATTAATATTAGAGAATTGTACACTTGAAACATATAGAATTTTACTGACCAATGTCATCCTCAAAGGCAAGGGAAGTAAAAGCAAAAATAAGTAAATGGGACTATATCCAATTCTGCACAGGGGACGTAAAATACAGCATAAGTAATATAATCAATGATGTTGTAATAACTATGTATGACATCAGATAAGTACAAGATTAATGAGGTTATCATTTTGTAATTTATATAAATATCTAATTATTATATTGTATATCTGAAACAATATAATATTGTAAGTCATATGTGATTGAAAATTCTTTTTAATTTAGGAAAGTAAAAGAAAAAAGAAAGAAAAGAAAAAGGAAAAAATGAAAGAGAAAGAAAGAAAAGTGAGATGTAAGGGAATTAAGATGTGACCGTAAATGTTCATTCTAGAATTCTAGTTTTGAAGAGATTGGTAGCTACAGCAATATAGAATCCCTGAAAGGCTCATAGTGTCAGTTTTATGTTTGAAGAGACACGAACATGTTCTTTTTTGATACATAATGTTTTTATTTTTTAATTACAGTTGACATACAATATTGTATTAGTTTTAGGTATATAACAGTGATTTACACTTAGGAAGTGATCACCCCAGTAAGTCTAGTGCCCATCTGACATCATACATGGTTATTACAATATTATTGACTATATTCCTTACACTATAAGTTATGTATCCCCAAATTACTGTGTAACAAATAATTTGTACTTCTTAATTCATTCTCCTTTTTAACCCACCCCTCTACCCTCCTCTTCCTTGACAACCATCAAAATATGCTCTTTATCTATGAGTTTGTTTCTGTTTTCCCAAACACATTCTAATACATATGGGAAAGCAACTAAAAGAGAAGAGATTAAGATTAAATTGAGAGAGGGGCTGTAACAGTGTTCCTGAGAAGTCAGAGCTCTCAGGCAGAGGTAGGCTGACCATAGGTACTATTTTAAATGAGACGTTACCATTTTTTTTATAATTCCTGACCATCCTGTAGCTTTAATACAAATGTTAATTTTGTCCCATTTTTAACTTTTTGTAAAAAACTGAATGCGAGTTGTTTATCATAAGGCTCTGTGCTAATTAATGCTACTAGTGTGATAAAAGAGAAAGTTCTGTTTACTGTATTCAGTGATGATTAAATGCACCCCCCTTGCTTGTCTGCCATGGTGGAGAATTCAAGAAATGGTCGTTAAGCCCCATTAAGCATGTGAAGAGACCAATTATCTGCATTGGTTGTGGGCACATATTATATACAATTGCTTTCAGTGTGCTGTTGACTGTTTATCAATAGATATTGAATGTTTTGTATTGAAAGTATACAAATACTTCCAAATATACACAGAGTTGAAGAATTGAAAAACTTTTGTGACTTTGCAGGAAACAATTATGCTGCATTGTTAGAGCATGGAAATACAAGATTTTTGTCCTTGGGTCCATCAATTGACAGAATTTTGAGCATATTTGATGGGCTTAGTTTTTTTTTGTCCTCAGGAAAAATGCCCTGTTATATTGGGAAAATGGTTTGAAAATCCCTGTTTGAAATCATGATTGTCATTTGTAAGAGATCAAGTGGCTACATTTCAAACTTACGTTGGTTTAATTGAAAACAATTTCAGCTACAAATGTAGCCATAAACATTGAAAACCTTGTGAACAATTTAGAGTCTAGAAAAGATAAAGTGTTTGCAACTACTGATGTCAAAAAAATAAATGTTAATAGATGAAGGAGAAATGAATGAGGCTAAGTTTTTTGAGGTAGTTGAGAATTTCTATGAAACTAGTTTAGACTATAACAACAAGTAGAAGTGCAGTAGAGGAAACACTGAGAAATTCAAGTGAGTGCTATGCTATTAAGGAAGACACCTGAATGGAAAGAAATACAAGACAGCCTGAAGGAACAACTCATGACACACAGAGAAACAGAAGAAACTCATGTCTTTGATCAGTGGACCCTCATAAAATCTACGATTGTGAGTCAGTTGGATACATGAAATCAAGAAAACATTTCTGTATCCGATGGATAAATTTTTTCTGAAATAAGTAAAAAACACCTAGACTTTCAAGAATTTTGTAATATTATAGTGTATATTCTTTGTCTTCCAAGAAGTACAGTGCCTGTCAAAAGAATATTTTCTGTTATAAACAGTATGTGGTCAAAGGAAAATCTATATTAAGTGTTGAGACAATGAGGGCTCTTTGTAGGTTAGTTGTCAAACAAAATGTGTCATGGAGTGTGAGAAGTTTTATGATAAGGTGTTGAAAGACCAAAATTTGCTGCATTAGATTACTGCATCAGAGAAATATTCATAGTACAATCATGATAAAATACAGCTCCCCTCGACATCTCCCTAAATTTTTGTATGAGTTCTGTCACTGAAGAATACTTGTTAGCTCAATATATTCAGGTAATGAAACTTTTGTTATTATCTTACTTTTTCATGTATACAGAATATTACATAACCCTGTCTCATTTTTGTCATCCCAATATTCTGTTGTCTCAAGGAAATATAGTCAGCATAGGCAGAGGGCTTCTTCCTCCATAGAAGAAGAGACATCTTTTCAGTTAGAAACGCTAAAGAAGACTAAGCAGAGCCAGAAATTGATGACAACACACCAGTATGCATAATAGTGGGGAGTTCTCTATGATTTATTATCATGCTAAGAAGAGGAATAGAAAATAGCTTCTAAGCACAATAATGAATGTTGAAAACAGTCATTGTGGAAAATTGGAGCAAGAATTGACTAGAAAATTAGAGCAAAAAACATAAGAGTTTGTAGGACCATTCTGGTTAAATGAGAGAGGGAAATAAGAAAAGATTGGCTAAGAAGAGCCTCAGAAAAGCTTCAACTAGGCTGATGGGGAATCTAAGCGCAAAGGTTGCCTATAAACAGAGTTCTATATTGGGCAGGAATATTCTGGATTTAGTACCCCTCCTTCCCTCTATTTTGGGCTGGAGTGGTGAGGAGAGTGTGACCTCAACATGAAACTGTGGTGGATTCTTAAAGTGAAACTGCTGGAAACCCTAAGCAATAGGTTCTCTTGAAGGGAGATCTGAGCAGCACACTCCAGTGACTGCCACACCTCTGGGTAAATGCCCCTAACTTCTGACTCTTATTAGTTTATTTTCTTTGACCCTAAGCTGACTTTCATCTTGCAATCTATTGTTGAGAAACAATATAACTGAGTTATGTTCTTACTTTCTAAATGATGCATAGATTCTTTTCCTGTATCCCTGGGATGAATCTTGTGACCTTCATTAGGCTTTTATGTGTTCCCAAACTTCTATCACACGTTCATAGACAGTTTCACAAGTAGTCAGTCATATGAGATCTGAAAATTAAGTTTGTGAACTTGGCACCATGTATTTACATTGGCAGCACTGTACAAACAACTCAGAAAGGTTTCATAATCTTAGTATATCTGTGTCTCATAGCTGTGTTTGTGTCAACATGTGGTGATATCTTGCTCAGTGGCATTCATTATTTTTGCATGCTTCTGTGGGTCATCGCAAGAATGTCAGAGCTTGAATTAGAGCAATAAACAAATATTACATTTCTTGTTAAACTTGCCAAGGGTGGAAGTGAAATCAGGGACATGTTAGTCCAATTTATGGGGATAATGCCATGAAGAAAATGGCAGTATCCAAATAGATTAAATGTTTTACTGAAGAGAGAGAAAACATCAATAATGAAGATAGGTCAGGATGGCCAGTAACAAGCAAAACTGACAAAAGCAGTGCAAAAATTTGTTGAATTGTTCATCAAAATTGTTGGCTGACTGTGAGCAGCATAACTGACCAAGTAAACATCAATAGAAAAATGGGAAAATCTTTACCGAATATCTTGGCATGAGAAAGTTGTGTGCAAAAATGGTCCTGAAGGAGATCACTGATGAACCAAAGCATGAAGAGAGTTGAAGCTTGCCAAGACCTTTTGGAGATGTAAGACAATGTTTGGGCCATGTTATCAATGGTGATGAAACATGAGTGTACCAATATGACCCTGAAACAAGGCATGAAAATGCACAATGGAAGTCAGTCAATTCTACATGACCAAATAAATTTCATCAGTCCAAATCAAGAGTCAAAACAATGTTGCTAACTTTTTTTAGTATCAGAGGAATTGTTCATTATGAATTTGTACCAACCAGACAAACAATCAATCAACCAAGTTTACTATTTGGAAGTGCTGATAAGGCTGCTTGAAAAAGTTAGATGAAAACAACTTGAACTTTTTGCCAACAACTCATGGCTCTTGCATCAGGACAATGCACCAGCTCACACACACTGGATGTGAGTGTTTTTAGCCAGTAAATAAGTAACTGTATTGGAACAGCCTCCCTACTCATCTGATCTGGCCCCCAGTGACATTTTTCTTTACTTGATGGTAAAGGAAATATTGAAAGGAAGATATTTTGATGACATTCAGGATATCAAGGGTAATACAATCACAGCTCTAGTGGCCATTCCAGAAAAAGAATCCCAAAATTGCTTTGAAGGGTGGACTAGGCACTGGTGTCAGTGTATAGCTTTCTAAGGGGAGTACTTCAAAGGTGACAATAGTGATATTTTGCAATGAGATATGTAGTACTTTCTCTAGGATGAGTTTGCAAACTTAATTTTCAGACCTCATATGCATGGTGTATAGATTTGAAAGGTTTAACCAATTTATTTTTGCAGTGCACTCTTATTCTCCAATTGCAGCCAACATCCACCTCCTAAATATGTTAACGTTAGTGTATTTTATGCTTCCTGGATTATGTCCAAGCTGAACTAATTAATCTCAAATTCAGGAATCTTGAAAGAGTAGTCTACCCTCAATCTCTCTACATTTTCAGTTTTCATTAACCCACCTCAGTATATAATAGATCCATCTTCACCAGTCCAAGGAAAGTCTTATAAATGTCCCAATGACATACTTAACCAATCCAGTAAGTGTTGACTTCGGTGTGACTAGAGAGCTTGATAAAAATGAATGTTTTCTTTTTTATGAAACTCTCTTCTGTTTTTCTTAGCATTTCTCTGTCTGCTATTTCTCAGCCTTCCAATCGCCCTTTAAGTGTTTGTGTTTCCCAAGGGTCCATCCCAAGTCCTTTCTTTATACTCTAGTAGTCTGTCTATTCAATATCATTCTCATTCAAGATATCAAATACCTCTTTAGTAATGATTCTCCAAATCTGTCTCCAGAATAGACTCCTCTCTAGAACTCCCAAACCAACCACCATTAAGCATTATATTTGCTCATTCAACTTCTTCCTAGATAGCTCCCTTCAGATGTTATAGAGATAACTCGAATTTAACCATTTTAAAATCAAATCATACATGTTTCCCCCATCAAACCTCCTCCTTTTCTCTTTATTGGGAATATAGCCACCCAGTTGCCCAAAACATAACTATAGAGCAACACTAGGTTCTCTCTCTCTCTCTCTCTCTCAATTTCTCTCTCCTCCTCATCTCACTTACTGAGTCAAATCACACATGAACCCTAAATAATTCTAACCTATATATATATACTTTTTCCATCTGTAATTTTAATGATTAAGGGCTTACAACTTTTTGCCTTGTTTAAAACAGCAGCCTTCAAGCTGACATTTTTTACTCCAGGTGTGATATCATATCTGTTATCTCTGAAGTAATTTTTCTCACAGGCAAATTTGTTTATATTACTCAAAAGTTTTCAATTATTCACTATCAAATACTGCTTACCATACCACATGTAGCCTTTCACATTCTTGCTCCTGAAAACATGTCTCATTACATTCTTTCTAGTTTCACTTATGTTCTCTATTCTCTACTTGAACGGAACTACTTTTGTGAGAAAATTCAGCATGCTCTTTCTTATCTGCCCTTGTGTATATACAGCTGTGTCTGCCAACCTTAAAATACCTATCCATTCCTCATATTCCAGGCAGATCAGGTGCCCTTCCTCAATACTTCTATTACTTCTTCCATGTATCTTCATGTAGCCATTACTGTTACCTTATAATTGGTCGACATGTCTGTCTCCTCACCAAACATGACAATAATTAGATGCAGAGGTTATGTCTTAATCAATATATTACCAGAGCCTAGGCATTGAGTTGCCTGATAATATTTGCATTTGAATAAGCATATAAAGAGAATTAGTTCAAAGAGTTGAGTCTCAAAAATAAAAACAATTAAAAATTAAGTTAATATGTTCTCTCCTAAGTTCTTTAAAATAGTTGCCTGAAGAGATGCAGGAGGAAAAAATACTGGGGAGTAAAACATGCTATAGACTGTGAATGAAAAATTTCCTGTATTTACTAAAGTGCACAGATTTCATTATTTAAAAGCAACTTTGGAAAATTGTCTCCAACTACCTGTAATAGCTTCAATTGTATCAAATATTTCTAGTGTAAGTAAAGCAGGGAGGAGTCTCAAAATATGTTATATAAAGGTTTTCATATGCACTGCTTTATTGTTGTTTAAATTGAATTTGGCCTAAAAGCCTGAAAATAAACACCTATATTCATACAGTGTTCAACAGTTATTATTATTCACACTATCTTGATGAGGTAATAGGGACAAAAATGATCAACTTGTAATATGCAATATAGGCTCTGAAGGCTGTGAGGCTCACTCAAGGCTGACAGTTACTAGAGCTGGAACTGGAATGCAGGACATTTGGCTGCTAAACTCGTATTACTTCTTTCCATCCTTGCTACCTCCTGGGTGATTTCTATCCACAGGGCACACAGAACTATGGGCTGTTAGTCACTCCCCAGCTCTGTTTGTATTTCTGTAGTGCTTCTCCTGGCCTCAAGGTTCCTTGTCACTATCAAAAATACATGCTTGTGTAGGCATTCCCTCATTTCCCAAGTGCTTTTCTCAAGAGATTTTCCATCTGCCTTAGTAGAAGCTCGAGCTGCCAGCTGTAGTTATTTACACCAGCTAACACTTTTACTGACTCTGCATAATGATTATTGCTCTTGGGTGTTCATCTAAACTTCATTCCTGCATTTGACGGTTGTATGGTTCTGTAATATCTTCCTGCATGTAAAACAACCATCACAACTTCCTTTTTTAGAAAATGATAAACTGCAATTCTTTAAGACTACTTAGAGGGCTAGAATATTTATTGTACTGTTCTTGTATGAATTTTCCTAGCCCACATTTCTCTACACCAGGTAAAATTCAGCAACAGTTTTGTTGGGATTTCACAGTGCTTTAAAAAGCACTTAGAATTTGTAAGATTTTAGGCAGAGTATGCACTCTTCAATTTGCTAAAGTCCCTGTCATAAGTCACTGATTCTACATTTCTGGCCACAGAATAATTCTGAGTTTGCAACCCCTACCTATATTAATATACTTCATTGGGTAAAAATAACAGCTAATATTTATCAAGCACTTTCTATGTACCAACCACAGTTTTCAACATTTTACAAATATTAGTTTATTTAATCCTCACAATAAACTCTTAACAGGTAGGTAACTCCTGGTAGTAGGTGCTATCTCACTATCCCCATTTTGCAAATAAGGAAAAAAGGCAACAAGAGTTAAGTAAGTTGCCCAGTCACACAGTTGTTAAGTGACAGAGCTGCAATTCAGAGCATGAAGTCTGGATCTAAAGCTGATTCTATGCTTAGATGCCTAGATATAATTTAGCTTTTGTGTGATTCTTAAAAGGAGAGAGAAAACAAATCATTGGTTAGTAGTAAGCCCACCAGATATACCATTTTAAACAAGACAGAAAACAATGGTACTGTCCTGTTTCAAATGAACATATGGTCAGCCCAGTCCCACTGGGCTAATTTCAAAGTGTCAGTAGGCTGACTAAGTGTACCATTTTAAATGGGACAGTACTGTTGATTTTTGTCCTATTTAAAATGGTACTTCTGGTCAGCCTAGTAAGTAGCCATCACAGGATGTCAAAGAATTATTTTTCTCAATTAAAAGTGAGCTAGAGAGCTTTTGAATAAATAAACTGAGATTGCCATGTTTGCATATGCAACATTGAACATGCGCCTCTTTGGACGTGAAGACTCTGATGGCGTAATGAAGATATAACTCTTATTTCAGTTAAAAATAAAGAGGCACATGGCATGGAATGGCCCTGTGAAATCTAAATGTGGTTGTCTCCTTGCTAGTCTATATTTATATTGGCAGAAATAGCTTTTCTCTGCATTTTCCTTATTAGCGATTTCACTCCTTGCCAGTTCTTAATATTGCTCGGTGTCACACAGGGGTTGAATGTGATTTCCAAGAAACCCTTAGCAGTTACACTGGGGAATGTGTGGTCATGGGAAGGGAAAGGAAGTTAAGGGAAGCCATATTTTTCCAATATATGGCTTCAAAATAATGTTACATCTTGCATGAATGCACTTTTAGAGCAAGAAAGAAGAAAAATGATTCAGATGTTTCTAACTTTTAAGATTTGGTAGACTATTACTCTAATTCTGATAATAATAATGATAGTAACATTTTAGTTATCATCAGGTTTTTTATTGAATCAGTCTGGTATGTATAGAGATAGAGATGACAGAGATAGAGAAATAAAGACATAAAGATAGAGATACATTCCACTTTATGAAATAAAAAAAATTGAAGGGTAGAAACACTCTAAAACCTGGAAGTTTATGCTTCTTATCTTTCCCACTTGTTGGTTTTAATACATTTCATTATAAACCTATGTAACCAATATTTTTTTCATTTTTGGTTAGGACGTTGTTGGCCAACTTGTGTCCTACAGCAAGACTGGGACCACAAACCTTTCGTGCCAAGTTAGAAGTAATGAAACCAGATACAGGATCATGAACCATTGAGTTCTAGAGTGTGCATAGTAAGATCTCAGAGCCCTGTAAAAGAAGAAAAGTCATATTTGATGTCAGGGGAATGTCACATGTTGGGCCAGAGACCAAGACAGAGTAAAGGTAGGTGGAAAGAGCAGAAGACATGCACAAATACAGGAAGAAAAAGGATAGTAGGCAAGGAGGAAAGGCAGGATTGCTTTATACTTAAAAGTCTGTGTTTTGGAGTCAAGTCTGGATTCCTTCTTGTGTGACCTTGTGCTTATTTTTAACCAGAATTTGCAATGCCTAGGTGTGGATTCTGCAATTGGATTGCTTATATTTAAATAGTTTCTCCACTACCAACCATGTGATGTAAATTGGTTATTGTCATTGGGTGTTTCAGCTGTGAGCCTGGAAATTATAGCAGAACCTTCTTCAAAAGATGGATGTGAGGTGTGAGTGAATTCACATATGAAAAGATCTTAGCATAGTAATTGTGGATCATAAGCACAAATAATTGTTACTATCATGATTAATAATCTTTTTTGCTTTCCTGTCCTTTCTCTATGACATGAAAGAAGTAACACATACCTCAGAGGGTTGTAGTAAGGAACAAATGAGATTAAGTGTGGAGGCATCTGGCTACTTAGTGGTAGTCAAAATTATTATCAGGCACATAGAGTAAAAAACTCTGTCATACTAAGATAATATTTCGTGAGAACAGACTTCTTTTGAAAGCCCCAAGATTCTACCCATAAATCATCAACCATACACTCCAACATTGACATCTGACAGCAGATCTTCCTACCTCCATCATGTTGAACTTAGTATTAGAAAATTAAAGAATATGAGGTGGGAGGAACCTTAAGTCCTAAACTCAATCTGTGCTTTGTATGTACAAGGACACAAATGCCCGGAATAAGATGATTTGCATGACATAATGCAACTAGTTAGTTACACAGCTGGTTCTTCAATTCAGTAAATTGGACTTCTGGTCTAATATCTATCCCACTATACCACACCAATGCTGACTTTTCTAAATTCTCATAATCAATCTGGTGCCTACCCTGGAGTGGACTTCAGTTCCATGAAGGAGTTTAGTTTAACTTCAATACAGATTCAGCCTTCTGCAAGTAGTACCTAATTTTTGTTTGATGAATGCTGAGTATTATGATAGTGTTCAGAGTATAAAAAAGTAATAATGTGTGTTCATCAGGAAAACATTGTGCTAGCAATGGGAATACTAGGTTATGGTCACAGTTAAGTGTGCCACTTCCTACCATAAATTTAACTCCAATTTTCTCTTATGTATTTTTCTTTCTGTAATTGATAATGTCTTATTCTTTTTTATATATCCTTCACATATCACATAGAGCACACTGAGTTCACATTGGTTAACTTTATATTTGTTGAATGAATAATTGATTTGCCTTAAGTCTGGCAACTCATTTTGACACCTGATTCAATTTTTCAACCTCTTACCTTTTTCTGGTTCTAATATTTGCCAACTAGTTTTGGCTAGTTTGGGCTAGGGAAAATAAAGCATCCACACACCTTTTAGCTTTTTTCCCTGTCAGACTCGCACAGTCATACATTTCTGCCTTCCTTCCAGACCACTCTGTTTTTCTTCAGAGGAATTAGTACCACAATTAACTTTTAAGCCCAAACATAATAAGTATTCCCAGAACAATGTTACTAAGAGCTGAGGATCAGGTACAACATATCTGAAAAAATAATGAAGAGCAAGTGAAAAATAGAATTGGAAAAACAAAAATGTTAATGTATTCAAACATTTCATTCTTCCAAATGGCTTTTCTCTTCTCTGTTTTGCACATAACAAAATGGTATTTCATCAATTCCAAGACATTTCACATTTCAACATCGCTGACATCAGGGTACATCTCCAAATTAATGGCATTTTGCATTTATAGTAAATGTTTTTTCTAACAGAGTAATATAGAAAACAATAGATCATTTTATAATGGAGGGTGCCTTCAATGCGATGAAATACAACAATAGTGATATTTGTGAATATTGTGTGCCAATAGTCTTGTACTTTATACATATTAACTTATTTAATCGTCACAGATACTTATACAGTGGCTTCTCTTATTCTTCCTCTTTTTTGATTAGAGAAACAAGGACAGATCGGCAGTTAATTAAGTTGCCTAACATTCTACATCTAATAAGTAGTGGAACTATATGAACCCAGACTCCTTCCCAAGGCTGTGCTCTTAACCTCTATCTAATATATTTTGCTAGTTTCCCCATGTAAGACTTTGGAGGCTCTTCTTGTTTCCATTTCCTGGTTTGTATTTTAGAATAATTTTCCTTTTCCATCTTCCATAAAATCACTATAATATCCATTTTCACTTTACTATTATTGTCATCTGTGTGTCTGGGGATTTTACTTGAGGGTCATTATTACAGTCGGGATAAATGCAGTAGTTAAAAGAACCATCTCTAAAACCAGAAAGTACTTAAGATCATATACTGACTTTGCCACTCAGCAGCCTTCTCACCTTGGCTAAATTACCTAGCCTTTGTTTCCTTACTTAAAAAACAAAATAAGTATTTAATGTTTTTAAAAATTCTACCTTATAAAGTTGTTATGAGAATTAAATCAAATGACTTATGTATAAACTATTAAGAAGAATGACTAAATTTAACAATTGCCCAACAAATGTTGGCTTTATTTATGAAATCAGTATATGAGACTGAAGTAAGAAAAACAAATGTTAGGGAGAAAGACTCAAAAAATTAGGAATGTATTAACTTATTCATTTATTCAACAAAATACAAATTGAGGTTGTATATTGTCCAAAGCAATGTAAGGACAATATATTCCTTCTTACAGGTAAAGGTCTGAAGAAAGGAGTCACCTTGCAAAGTGTCTTTGTGTTCTGCACGGGGCCTGGTCCTGGATGAATGAATAGATTTATTAATGAGTGAATGGGAAGGTACACCTTATTCCCTCTATTGCCAGTTTCTTATAAAGAGGCACAGAAAGAGTACTCAAAGAAGAGTGAAGTTACTCTCCAGCTAAGATGGATTTGAAGAGATTCATTCACTAAAAATTTAAGTTTGTACAATATATAATCTATTGTGAAAACAGAATAAAATATCTGCTTTTAAGAACAACGCTTCCAGCACTTATTGGTGATTTAGGTATAGATGTTAATGATGGAAAAACATCACTAATGAGTCAGATAGTCATTTTAGTCAGTAGAGTTGAGTTCAGCTTATTAATTCAGGCAAGCTCTAAATTACTGCTGTATTACTCTTTGTTGAAATGGATACAGAATTACTTTTTCCTCCATAAGTAAATCTATTACCATATTTAATACTTGAGTTAATTTAAAATTTATGAGAGCAAAAATTCAAATGAATATTTTAGTAAAGCCTTAAATAAAACAATTGAATTTGTAGTTTGGGCAATTGAATATTTTGTTTGTTTAGTTGTCATTCCCTCTGTTAGATTATGAAGCTTAAAAGAACAGATCTAAATTGGTAGCTAAAAGTGTCATATGCTTGGACTTTACATGGACAAGCAAATTCATCCTCATAGAGCATAACTTGAATTGATTAAAGAAAAATGACTAAAAAGGCATTCATTAAACAGAGAACCAAATGAAGCAATTATCTTACCCAGATCACCTAATCATGAATAATTATTGTCTTTTGTCAACTATATACTTATGAAGCTAGATAGATTACTTAATTTTTTATGAAAACAATCAATGGAAAAGTAAACAAGCATGTAAAATTTAAGCAGGAAAACCACTTTTGTTTTGCTTATTTCATCCACCAGATGTCCCTCTTCTCAAACTTGGTGATGTGTTACTTACTACACAGTAAATGTCAGAGAAACTGATAATTTAGTTGAATAAATTCTACAGACAATCCCAAACAGTTATTTTGTCAACCACAAATTGACAAAACCTTTGCAGCTAAGTCTAAACACTCTTTCTGTACATAGATTTCTTCTTCACCACCATTGCTGAGTGGCTATCTGGCCTATTCTTAAGAACCTGCTTCAGTAGGAAAGCTACTCCCATCTCTGGTCATCTCTGCCCATTGGAAAATTTTTTCTTACTTTGAGCTGAAATTTCCTTCTTATACCTATTACCCACTGTTTAAATTTCTACTTTTGGAAATTATATAAATTATACTAACTATATTTTTTTCAAATAACTCAATAGCTATTAAGTTCCATCTCTTCATGCTAAAGATGTTGTATCCACAAAGTTCACTGAAGAACTTTTGGGATACAGTTGTTTGGCATAAAGCATGTATTTTCATATTAACACAAAATTATACATGGTGATTAGGAACTGCCTCTCGGTGGTGAACAAACAATGCAGTATAGTATAGATGAGGTATAGGGTCCAATAGAAATAATACCCTTTTTTAAGTAGTTATGTTAATGTAGTTCTGAGATTGTTATGTTACAGAATTAAATGTTTATGATTTTGGTATAGATTACCAGCTTATAAAAAAAGTTTTATTTGTGCTGGACCCTGTATTATAAAAATGTACACTAAAACCTATGTACTTTTACTAGCCAATGTCACTTCAATAAATTTTATTTAAAAAGTGACAATTAGGGTTGTGGGCTAATGCACAAAATTTAATTTAATTTATATCAAGATGAAAAAGTCAGAAATTACTTATATTAAATAAGAATTTATAAAATACCTAATTAATAATTCCCAATAAAGGTTATTTAGTTTATTAATTATATTTGGTTGAATAAACACTACACACAAATTCACTACAGAATTATTTTCCCAGATTCAAATTGTAATTTTAAGCCTCTATCATGTAGCTTTTGGTGTAGCTGTAATCTGAATTGTAAATGATTATTTTGCATTACTCAAAATATGAGTAACCTAAAAGCATTCAAACTACATTTCTAGTCTAAATTTATTTGTTAAATCTATAATCTGATCATTGTAATTTAATATTTATTAATCTGTATGAACACAGATAAGCATATTAAATATCCTGAGAGAATTATTGTAAATAAAAGTTATTTAGTGACAGTAGAGCTGTCTACATACAAAATCATCATATTTTATTTTAAGAGTTGTTCAATGATTGGTTTACGTCTACACTGAGTCAACATCTGAACTCTGTTAATTTTAGAGGCATTCCTCCCATTGAATGTAATATGACTGGGAGAACATTTCCTGTAACTCATAATGACCCTGATGACACATTTAGTTCTAGTTAGTAACAGCCTATGATCACACCCATATGAAATAGTTTTCTTTTCAAAATTTTAGGGAAAAGATGGAGGAAGTACTCCAAAATCAACTGAGCACAAATGATTTTCACTGAAAACTATTATGTTTCTAAAAATCAAGTAACAAGTTATATGTTACTACTATTTCTAAATTGTTCTTTACAAAAATAGAATACTTTTTTATTGTTAAATTTATTGGGGTGACATTGGTTACCAAAAATTACATTGGATCCAGGTGCACAATTTTACAGTGCCTTGTCTATGTGTTGCATTATGTGTTTGCCACCCAGTGTCAGTTCTCTTTCCATCACCGTGTATTTGACCCCCATCCCTCTTCTTCCACCACTTCCTCCCTTACGCTCAGGAAACCACAAAACTATTGGCTGTGTCCAAGAGTTTTTGTTTCTTGGTTGATTTCAGTTTTATAATCCACATATGAGGGAAGGCATATGGTTCTTGGGGTTTTTTTGTCTGCCTTATTTTGCTTAGCATGATGATCTCAAGGTCCATCCATTTTGTCATAAATGGCAGTATTTCATATATATATATAGATATATCTATCTATCTATCTATCTATATATATATACACATACATACACACACACACACACACACACACACACACACACACACATATATATATCTTAGTAATGTTCCACTGTGTATATGTACCACAGCTTCTTTATTCAGTCATCTATCGATGAGCACTTTGGTTGTTTCCATGACTTGATGACCATAAACAGTACAACGATGAACATTGGGGTACATAAGTCTTTGATGACTAAAGTTTTCGAATTCTGGGGGTAGATACACAGAAGAGGGATTGCCAGGTCATATAGTAATTCTTTTGCCAATGGAGGAATCTCCACACTGTCCTACATAATGGTTGTACCAGTTTGCATTCCCACCAGCAGAGTGTGAGGGTTTCTTTTTCTCCACACCCTCTTCAGCACTTGTTACTTCTTGTCTTGTTGAAAATAGCCATTCGAACAGCTATGAGCTGGTGTCTCATTGTTGTTTTGATTTGCATTTCCCTAACAGATAATGAAGTTGAGCATTTTTTCTTATGTCTGTTGTCCATTTCTATATCGTCATAGGTGAGGTGTTTGTTCAGGTCCTCTGCCCACTTTTTAATTGGATTGTTTGTTATTTTGTTGTTTAGTCATATGAGTCCTTTATATATTTTAGATATTAGTACCTTATGAGATGCGTTGTTTGCAAATATATATAGTTTCTCCCATTCAGTTAGCTGTCTCTTTGCTTTGATGATAGCTTCTTTTGCTGAGCTGCAGCTTTTTAGTTTGATATAGTCTTATTCATTTATTTCTGCTTTTACTTCCCTTGCCTTTGAGGTCAGGTTTATAAAGCCTCCTTGAGCCTAATATCTACAAGTTTTATACCAATGTTTTCTTCTTTACTGTTTATTGTTTCAGGTCTTATGTGGAGGTCTTTAATTCATTTTGAGCTACAGGTAACCCTGTATAATACAGCCCTTCTATAACATGGTTTCTCCCTAACATGATTCAAGAATTAGGGGAAACCCCTATATAACATGGCATCCTAGAACACTGTTACACTCTAACATGGTTTGAGTATTAGAGAAATCCCCAAACAACACAGAGTGCAATAAGGACTTTTAAGAGCAAAAAATATTGCATTCAACATCAGGAAAATCCCCGAACAATATCGAATTTAATAAGAGCTTTTAAGAACTAAAGATAACTCATTTGAACATTTTCATTCAAGTGTGAATGTCATATCACATTTGACTGCAGAATTTTAAAATTTATTAAAATTTTGAATTCATTTTGATCATGGAGTACTAAATACATACATTTTAAAACTTTGTGTTTTTCTTTTTCCTACATTGTACATAAGTGAAAATTGCTTTAATAAAGATATTTCTCTTAATTATAAAAATATAATAGTATGTGTTTTTAATTTTTGGAAACTAACCCCTTTTTTTGTACTAGTTGTTTTGTATAACATGGATTGGCATAACACAACATTTTAGGAACATGACAATTGTGTTATATGGGAGTTACCTGTAATTTTAGTATATGGTGACAGTTTACAGTTCAGATTTATCCTTTTGCATATGGTTTCCCAATTTTCCCAACACCATCTACTAAGAAGGCTTTCTTTTCCCCATTGTATATTTTTTGCTCCTTTATAAAAAATTATTTGTTCATATATTTGTGGATTAATTTCTAGATTTTTGATTCAGTTCCATTGATCTGTATGTCTGTTTTTCTGCCTGTACCAAGCCATTTTGATTTTTGACACTTTATAGTATAAATCAGTTGGGAAGTGTGATACCTCCAGCTTTATTCTTTTTATGTAGTATTGTTTTGGCAATTGGAGGTCTTTTGTGGTTCCATACAAATCTGATTTTTTAAAAATCTAGTTCATGAAAGTATATTTGTGAGATTTTGACGGGAATTGCATTAAATCTGTATATTGTTCTAGATAACACAGGCATTTTAACAGTGGTAAGTCTTCTGATCCATGAACATAGTATACTTTTCTATTTCTTTGTGTCCTCTTCAATTTCTTTTATTAGTGTCTTACAGTTTTCAGTGTATAAGTCTGTCACTTTTTTGTTAATTTAATTCCCAAGTAATTCATTCTCCTTGTTGCAATTGCAAAAGGTATTGATTCTCTCATTTCTTTTTCTGAAGTTTCATTGTTTATATATGGAAATGCAATTGATTTTTGTGCATTATTTAGTATCCTGCAACTTTACTGTATTCATTTATTGTTTCTAATAGTTTTTGGAATTTTCTATATATAGGATCATGTCATTTGCAAATAGTGACTGTTGGATATCTTCTCTCCCAATTTGGATACCTTTTATTTCTTTCTCTTGCTTCATTGCTGTGGCTAGAACTTCTAATACTATATTGAATAGCAGTGACAACAGGGGGCATTTCTGTCTTATTCCTGATTTTAGGGAAATGGCCTTCAGCTATTCTTTATTCAGTATGATACTAGCTGAGGTTTTCTCATATGCAGCCTTTTTATGTTGAGGTACTTTTCTTCTACACCCATTTTATTCAATGTTTTTATCATAAATGGATGTATCTTGTCAAATGCTATTTTACCTCATTTGATGTGATCATATGGTTTTTATCTTATTTTGTTTATGTGGTGTATCACATTGATTTATTTGCATATGTTGAACTATCCTTGTACTCCTGAGATGAATCCCACTTGATCATGGTGTATAATCTTTTTGATGCATTATTGTATTCTATTTGCTAATATTTTGTTTATAATTTTTGCATCTGTGTTCATCAGGGATATTAATCTATAGTTTTCTCTTTTTGTGTTATCCTTACCAGGTTTGGGTATTAGAGTAATTTTAGCCTCATAGAATGAGATGGAAAGTGTTGTTCTTTCTTCAATTTTGAGGGAGAGTCTGAAGAAGATAGGCAGTAATTCTTTGAATGCTTAGTAAAACTCGTTGATGAGACCTATCGGTCTAGGACTTTTGCCTTTCGGAAGGTTTTAGATGATTGTTTCAATTTTTTTACTATTGATTAGTCTATTAAATTATCCAGTTCTTTTTGTTTCAGTCTAGGTAGACTATATATTTTTAGAAATTTGTCCATTTCTTCTAAGTTGTTAAATTTGTTGGCATAAAGCCCCTCATATTATTTTCTTATGATCCTTTGTATTCTGTAGAATCAGTCATAATTTCTCCCCTTTAATATCTAATTTTGGTTATTTGTGGTTTTCTTCTCATTCTTTGGTTAATCTCTCCAGGGTTTTGTCAATTTTATTGATTCTTTCAAAGAACCAGCTCTTTGCTGCATTAGCTTCATTTAGCTCTGCTCTAATTTTTATTCTGTCTTTCCTTCTGCTAACTTTGGGTTTTTTCTGTTCTTCTTTTTCTAGTTTCTTAAGCTCAGATGTAGGATCTTTACTACTGATATCTCTTATTGCTTAAGGTAGGCCTCTTAATAATAAAAGTTTTCCTCATTACTGCTTTTGCCTTTTCCCAATCATTTTGATGCATTATATTTTTATTGTCAGTAGATTCTATATATTTTTAATCACTTTTTAAATTTCTTATTTGATCCAGTAATTTTCAATAAGGTATTGTTTAATCTCCATGTACATGTGATTTTTTCTGCTTTCCTTTTGCAGTTGATCTCCAATATCAAAGCTTTGTGGTCGTAGAATATACTTGGTATGATTTCAATCTTCTTAAATTTGCTGAGGCTAGTTTTGTGTCCCAGCTATGGTCTATCTTTGAGAATGTTCCATGTGCACTAGAAAAGAAGGTATAATCTTATGTTGTCAGATCAAGTGTTCTGTAAATGTCAGTTATGTCCAATTGCTTTGAAGCTAATATTTCCTTGTTAATTTTTTGTTTGGATGATCTGTCCATGGCTGTTAAGTGGATATTTAGGTCTCCCACTTTAATTTTATTTTTGTCAGTTTCTCCTTTTAAATCTGTTAGTAGTTATTGCATAAATTTTGGTACTTTCTGGGGGCATATATATAAATGAGTGTCATGTCTTCTTGTTGTTGTATTGTCTCTTTTATCACTATGAAATCTTTATGTTTGTTTCTTGTTACATTTTTTATTCCGAAGTCTGTTTTGTCAGATACCAGTATGGCAACTTTTGCTTTTCTCTAGATGCCATTTGCTTAAACTATTGTTTTCCATCCTTCCAATCTGAGTCTGTGTTTGTCTTTATGGCTGAGGTATGTCTCTTGGAGATAGCATACGGATAAGCTTTGTTTTTAAATCCAGTCTGATTCTCTGTTCTTTTTTATTGTTGAGTTTATTCCATTTACATTTAGGGTGATGATTGATATATAAGGATTTTCTATGGCCATTACTTTCTTCCTTTATTATTTTTAGTTTGTTGTCCAAACTCTTCCTTATTTACTTTTATTTATTTTTTTAAGGTTGAATAGCCTCCTTCAGAAGTTTATGAAATGCCTGCCTCATCCTGGAGAATTCCTACAGCTTTTGTACTTCTCAAAATGTCTTTATTCCTTTTTCATATCTAAAGAATAATTTTCTGGATAAATTATTCTTGGCTGGGGGTTTCCCTCTGTTAATACTTTGAATATTTGATTCCACTCCATCCTGGCCTCTAGAGTTTCTTCTGCAAAGTCTGATAATAGCCTGATGGGCTTTTTTTTTAATGTTATAGATTTTTCCCCCTGGTTGCCTTGAAAATTGTTTCCTTGTCTTTGATTTTTGACATCTTTTGTGTAATATGCCTTAGAGAATATCTGCTGGGGTCCAGGTAGCTAAGAGACCTATTTTCTTCTTGAGTTAGAGATTCCAGATCTTTTCATAGGTTTTGAAATTTGTCATCTATTATTTGTTTGAATAAGCATTCTGTAGAGTTCTGTTCTGCATCTACTGTTATTCCTTTTATTCTAATGTTGTTCTTTCTAATAGAGTCAGATAGTTCTTATAGAGTTATTTCAGTTCTTTTGGCTCTGAAGTTCCTTTCTTCTTCTTTCTGTGTTGTTTCCATGTTCCAGTATTCAATATCACTACTTCTTTTCTCCATCTGGTTGGCCCTGTTTCCTATGGTAGTTAGTTGATTTCTCATTTTTTTGTTACATTGTTTATCTCTCAAATTTCTATTTGATTCCTTTTTATATTTTCAATTTCTTTGTTAAAATGTTCATTTTTTTTCCACAGATTTTTCTGTCTGAAATTAGTTATTTGTGTTTGCATACTCCGCCATTTTTTGAGCTCTCTGAGTATCTTAAGACCGGTAACATTGTATTCTGTTACTTAGATCATATATTTTCAGATCTATATGTTACTTTTCCAGACATTTAAAATTTTTTTCTTAGCTGCTTTGAATCCCTCATTATATTTGATATGTTTCTTTTGCTGGGCATGAGGGCTTTTTTTCATGGCAGATATGCAGAGGTCTTCCTTTCTTTTTTTCTCTTCCCAGTTGGTATCACTGTAGCATCTTCTAATATTTTTCTTTTGGTTATTGGAACTCATATCTCTGGGAGCTTTCCTACAAAGTGAGCTTCCCTTCTGAGATCAGCACAGGGAAAAGCTGCTATGCCTGTGTTTTGGAGTTTTCCTGAGCTCTATTGCCAGTTTCCCTGGGTATTGGAAAGGGCACAAGTTTGTTTGCCTCTTTCTTCTCCAGCTGGCTGTGGCAGACTCTAGGGGGAGTTGTGTGCATGCAGCGGGGGGGGGGGGGGGGGGGGGGGGGGGGGGGTTAGGGGCGGTAGTTGAACTTAGGGATAGAGTTAGGGGAAGCATCCAGGCTCAGTGTCTCTGGTTTCTGCCTGGGTTTGGAGGTGGTGTGTTCTGCAACTGCTTTGTGTTTTGTGGTAGTTCCCCTGGTTGCTGACTCTGCTATAACACTTATTTGTTAGGGATGTCAGGGCAGGCCAGCACAGGACAGGCTAGGAGCAGACTGTGGTCACCTTGGTTGCTGGCTGAGTGTATGCTGCTGGCTCAGCCTTTCTCCTGAGCCTGAGTCTGAGTTTCATCCAGGACTGTGTTTTATTCTGTTTAGCATTTCCACAGCAGCCACCTCTCAGTTTCATTTTTTTAACTCATTTTTATTGTTAGACTTATTGGGGTGACATCTGTTAGCAAGGATTACATAGGTTTCAGGCATACAATTCTACAGTGCATTGTCAACTTGTTGTATAATAAGAGTTTCAACTTGCCCACAGTCTTACAGGGTTTCTGCTGCTCTTGCATTTGCTCCTGTCACTACTTAGCCTCCAACCTGCCCAGGATTGTCTTGCTCCTCAGCCAGTTTTCCCTGGCTTTCTCCTCATTGCTTTTGTCAGCGCATCAGTCGGGTGGCATTCCACAGCCCTTGCTCTGCTCCCTCCCTCCTCTCCCATTTGCTTTCCTTTCTCTGACCTTCAGATGTTTTCTTGCAATATGTGGATCTCTCACCTTAGACTATGCCACTCAGCATTTCCCATATTGGATCCCAGTTGTTCAATTGTATTTTCCAGGAGACAATTCAGTGATCTCCTCTCTTACTGCCATCTTAAGTCCCTCCTTACATTCACATATACTTTTAAAAATGAAAATACGGTCAACTTTCTCAGTTCTGCTTAGTCTTTCTGGAATCTCTAGGAGGTGTTCATCTGGTAGTTAAGCCACAAGAGTTTTAAATTCAAATTTTCTCTATGGCTAAGCATTAAGATTATGGGATGATTAAACCTAAAACCCATTATTGACAGATCCCTTAATTGGTATTTTAACTTTTGAAGAAAGAACAAGGAAGGATCTTTAAACTTGGTTAATACATTCACTTCAGGGCATTTGCAGCCTAGTCTGATGCTGGGATCAGGGTAATTTCACAGCATTTGGCTGAATTATGCTGGGTGCAAGTAAACCTGTTATAACTTTTTAATGAACTGATAATTTTCAAAAAAATTTTGAGGAAAGTGGTAGATTACTTTTCAACTTGCAATTATGACTGGTTCTCAACTTTTGATTGTGTAAAGTTAAAAATTTGACTTTCTAGTCAAAAGTATCATATTTTATCAAACATAAATATGGGAAGTTATAATTTTTTCAATGTCATTTTATGATAAAATAAAGTTTACTTACAATTCCTGGTTTCTTTGATATGTCTTTATAAGTTTCCCAAAAATATTATCCCTTATAAATTATATTGTTTCTCCATGGTTTCACATAATAAATATTATATATATGTGATTATTATTTCAATCACTATATTATTAGTAAAATTTGCAGAAATTATAGACAAAAATTAATACATGCTAGTCAGAATGTATTTCATAATCAAAGTTGCAGAAGCCAAGAAGATATTAAAAATCTTGACTCTTGCCTGGCAGATGCTGGGTTAACTGAACCATTTTCATTGCTCAATTTATACTGTCATAAATAAATGAAACTCAAAGAAGTGCATAGTGAAAGGTCATATAGCACATTACTTTTTATCAACCTGATAACCAGAGTTACCTGATGTCTTTGCTTATCTTATAGACCAAAGCCTGAGCATTGGATTTGTATCTACCACTCTAATATATACACAGTATCTGTGTCAATAATTATGAAATAAAACAGTAAGTTGTAAATATATTCAATCATACTTCTTCCTAAAGTATCTATTATGACATCCTTGAAGAGAAATTGAACCATTTTTAGAGTTTTACCCATTTATTTTAAGACAGAATTGTGGGAAAACTGAAAACTCATATGTATCACTCATATTCTAACAAAGGAGTGTGAGAGATGCATGTATTGAGTCATCTGAAGTGAATGTGTTAAAATGGAGAATGGAGAGAAAGTGTGTGGTTTGCCTGATCATTCTAAAATTTAACATCACCAAGCAAATTGAAGGAAATGGAGATGGAGAGTACACTATCACTGCCCTAAGACTTCATATTATAGGACATAAATTCATCAACCACCTGAAATATGAGTGACAATCAGACTGACCATATTATAATCGATACAGACTTTTAGAGATGTGTTGGCTCAACTGTTTTGATTATGTTTATGATTTGAACATAACTTTGATGCATTGATAAAACATAACAGTGAGCTTTTGTTATTGAGCAGCTACTCCCAGCCAGGTAGAGTGCTCAGCATTTAATCTTCACAACTCCCATGATAGGCACAACCACCCACCACTATATGAACTATGGCAAAGCGAGGTCTCCTGCCAAAGTTTTTGCACTTAACTTCAAAGTTCTCATGTCAGGTGTTTATTTTCCATGCTTCAAAGCAGAAACATTAGTCTTCTACTTGTGGGGTTTTACAAAAAGTCAGGCACTAAGTGTGAGGTTCCTGGATCATCTCATCTTCAGTGAAGATCCTCATGCTAGGAGCTTATAGTCTAAGTAAAGAGTGGTAGAGGACATGTAAAAAATGTAGAAATGCTTTGCATTTCTAGATAAGTGGGAATCATGAGATAAAGGATAGATAGATGACCATACAAGATTTCTCTTTGCAACCAAAATAACCATTTCTTGAGATAAAATATTGAATTTTAAATGCTTACCTAGGTCAGGTACCTATGCTTGAAGCTTCATACCTTCTTGAGCCTTGTCTGGTGAGATACTAGTCCACCTCAAAATGCTCACAAGTCACATTTTTACAGTGTTTTCTAAAAAAAATTTGCTTGTGGATAATCTCATAATCTAGTCTTTGAATAGACCTAAAAGCCTTTTTTTTCTGATCTCTAATTGTTGAAAGGAAATATTTTCTTTGCTCATTTCTTTCTATTTCTGCTCACCATAACAATATGCCTCAAGATAACTAATTTGTATTCTACTTCATTATTTAGATTCTTCAGATATTTGAAGATCATTAGCTTATGTCCTTCAGTTGTGGACTACATATATTGTATTTCATTACCTATGCAAATTTATTTTCTATTTTTAGTCTATATTTATTTTATTATTTTTATGTATTGAAACTATCTTTTTTTTTTTGCTTCACCCCAAAGCACTGTGATCTATGTTAACATGCTAACACATTTGGTTTATAAAACCCAAATCAGGGTACTTAGATGAAGGGCAGGTTTATAAGCTTATTGCAGAAGATCATAAATAAGTTAGATCATTCATTAACCAGTGACAGTGACTTCACAGAGCAAGAGGCAGAAATGAATTAAATTGTTTTCCTTTTTTTCTAGACTCTCCATGTTTCTCTGAACTCTCTAGGCAACACTCATGTGGCCCAACACAAATTTATAAACTTTCATAAAGCATTATGAGATTTTCTTTTGTGACCTTTTTTCAAACTCATCAGTTATTGTTAGTGTTAGCATATTGTATGTGTGGATCAAGTCAATTATTCTTTTTGCAATGTTGCTCAGGAAAGCCAAAAGGTTGGACTCCCCTATCTTAATCCCTTCATCTTTTTTACCCAAGCCCTTCTCATCTGGCAGCCATCAATTTGTTCTCTTTATCTATGAGTCTGTTTCTTTTTGTTTGTTCATTTATTTTGTTATTTATATTCCACAGATAAGTTAAATTATTATGTGATATTTTTCTTTCTCAGTCTGACTTATTTCACTTGGCATAATACCCATCCATGTCATCACACATGGTAAGATTTCATTTTTATAATGGACAAGAAATGTTCCATGTACTACTTCTTTTCTATCCATTTATGTATTGATGGGCATTTAGGTTGCTTCCATATCTTGGCTATTATAAATAATGCTGCAATGAACTTAGGGATGCACATATGGTTTTGAATTAGTGTTTTGGGTTATTTTAGATAAATACCCAGAGATGGAATTGCTAGGTCATAATGTACTCTAGTTTTAATTTTGGGGGGAACCTCCATACTGGATTCTATAGTAGTTTCAACAATTTGCAATCCTACCAACGGTGCACAAGAGTACCTTTTTTTCCACATCCTCACCAACACTTGTTTGTTGATTTATTGATGATGGCATCCTGACAGGTGTAAGAATATCACATTGTGATTTACATTTATCTGATGATTAGTGACCTTGAGATATTTTTCATATGCCTGTTGGTCATCTGTCTGTCCTCTTTAGAGAAATGTCTATTGAGGTCAGCTGCTCATTTTTATTTGGATTGCTTGGGTTTTTTGGTGTTAAGTTGCATGATTCTTTATAAATTTTGGATATTAATCCCTCATCAGGTATATCATTGGCAAATACCTTCTCCCAATTGGTAGGTTGTCTTTTCCTTTTGTTGATGATTCCCTTTGCTATGCAGAAACTTTTTAGTTTTTTTTTTAATTCATTTTGATTGTTAGACTTATTGGGGTGACATCTGTTAGCAAGGATTACATAGGTTTCAGGCTTACAATTCTACAGTGCATTGTCAGCTTGATATATAATAAGTTCACCACCTAATGTGATTTCTCTTTCCATCACCTTATATTAAGCTTCCTCCCCTCCTCTCCCACCCTCTCCCTTTTCTCCCCTCCCTATCCTACTTGTTCCCAAATAAACATTAAACTATTGATTGTGTCCATGGGTTATTTGTTTCTTCATTTCTTTTTTCTTTGCTTTCAGTTTTATATTCTGCATACGAGTGAAGTCATACAGTTCTTTGTTTTTTCTGTCTGGCTTATTTCACTAAGCATGATGATTTCCAGGTCCATCCATTTTGTTGCAAATGGCAATATTTCATCTTTTCTTACAGCTGAGTAATATTCCATTGTGTATATGTACCACAATTTCTTTATCCAGTCATCTGTCACAGGGCACTTTGGTTGTTTCCATGTTTTGGCCACTGTGAACAGCACTGCAATGAACATTGGGGTACATAAGTCTTTGTGGACAAAGGTTTTCAAGTTCTTTGGGTAGATCCCCAGAAGAGGGATTGCTGGGTCAAATGGTAGCTCCATTCCCAATTTTCTGAGGAACCTCCACACTGCCTTCCACAGTGGTTGTACCAGTTTGCACTCCCACCAGCAGGGTACCAGAGTTCCTTTTTCTCCACATCCTCTCCAGCACTTGTTATTCCTTGTCTTGTTGATAATAGCCATTCCCACAGGTGTGAGGTGGTATCTCATTGTGGTTTTGATTTGCATTTCCCTGATAGCTAATGAGGATGAGCATTTTTTCATATGTCTGCTGGCCATTTGTATTTCTTCTTGGGAGAAGTGTCTGTTTAGTTCACCTGCCCACTTTTCAATTGGGTTGTTTGTTTTTTTCTTGTTAAATCTTATTAGTTCTTTATATATTTTAGATATCAGACCCTTATCTGATGCGTTATTTGCAAATATTTTCTCCCATTCAGTTGGCTGTCTCTTTGCCTTGTTGATGGTTTCTTTTGCTGTGCAGAAGCTTTTTAGTTTGATATAGTCCCATTCATTTATTTTTGCTTTTACTTCCCTTGCCTTTGAGGACAGGTTCATGAAGTCTTCCTTGAGTCCTAGGTCTATAAGTTTAG